>JAVTVY010044839.1:0-204252 GCA_036873755.1 Hanleya hanleyi
GAATTCAGCCATGTTCGAGATTAAATGCAAAATACATGCTAACTCAACGAAGTTGTTCTGTCGATACTTCTATCACTATTTAACCCATGAAAACATAAAATGGAAAACCCTTTGCATTTCACCTTGAAGTCAAGTGTCATGGATAGACTTATGAACAGTACTATCTCGTTCAATGCCAGAAAGCACAAAACATTGTCAATTGTAGGAAATTCTCATCTATGGACATTATCACTGTCAATAAGGGGAGGTAATCGTATGGACAACATTGTTCAGTGACGTCTTCTGTAGAAGTTTGCTACGATGTGAGATTCATTACAATATCAATAGGACCTTTGGAATGCCATGCTCTGGCAGAAGAAATCACGAAGCAAATCGAGGGATATAGTTCATGTGAGAGGAGATACCGCTTTTCAACGTGACTCGACATGTCAGAAATGGAACAATGACGGACCACTTGCCCATTTGCCACTGTTGGAAATTCCCCAAATTCACATCACTTTGTCTTGTATGACTGCTATGCCCAAATCTGGATCTCACTTAAGTGTGCAACAGCAAGTCTTATCCGTGATTTTTTCACCACTATTTTGGCGCCAATTAATCTCGGAGCTATAAAATCTTGCACAGCATCTAAAACAAATTTATGCCTCAAAAATTCTATATAAATGACAAGGTGGCAAGCCTGTGTACCTCTGTGCCATGGTGGTTTTCTGGAAAATCGAAGAGATTTTCATTAAATTTTTAATAAAAATGTACATTTTCTTATTACATAATGTGATTTAATAACCAAAAAATGTTGACGAAAAAATAGCGCAGATGATACACACTATAGTGCCGGATAAATTAGCTGCAAATTAGTCCAACTCAAGTTTGCCTCACATCTTACACATACCATGTCCATATGCAACAATAGATGGCTGGTGACTTATAATATCGTTTTATTCTGTACATATTTACATGTTAGATCAGTATCACAGTCCAAAGTCTTTTGTATCGCTGGTGTCGGAGTCAGATTCATAGTCATTCATGCTGTCCAATTCAAGGTGTCATATTGAAGTGCATGTTGTTGTTCCAGAGTATTTTCGAAAAATGCTGGTAAGTGTATGCCCGAAGATAATGACAATGTATGCGCAGTGCAATAAGTGAGTGAACTCATGTAAATGTTAAATGCTGTGAGTGCAAGCATGAAAGCCAGTAATAAAGTGAACACCTTGCATTAGACTTTGTCACTTTTGGTCCATCTGAATTATATTATGCAAATAGAGAAAAAGAAAGGTTACTGTATAAATATTTTGTGAGAACGGTGAAAAATTTTTTGGCGGAATTGTTGATAATGAATTTTAAATAATTTCCCCTAAAAAAAATTAAACAAAGTTAAATTTGGGGAAATTGTTAAAAATTCATTGTCAAATATTCGGGCCAATTTGTATGGTAATTTTTCTTTTTCTGTATTTAGCAAGAGCTCACTTTATATTGTGTTTAATTCAGATCGACTGAAAGTGATGCAGTCTAATGTGCAGTTTTCACTTTATTGTTGGGTGTCATGCATTGTATAATATCATCAGTGTATTTTTTAGAACTAGATTAACAAAAATGTGATTTAGTAGGGTTGGCTGTAGTTCATCTTTTGCCAAGGCCTGAGGTTTTGGTAGAGCATGACCAACTCTTCTGAGAAGCTTATAATCAAATCAAGTAATTTTGTCTTGGAAATATAGATCAAGGTCAGTCGTCTTCAAAAAATTTCAAGTCAATTCTAACTTAATTGCATAGGGAACATGAATTTGGAGATCTTAGACTTAACATATAGAATTTGACCTTTTAAAACTAGGTCAAGGTTAGTGATATTCTTCAATAGACTCCAGGTCCAGCCATAAGTGGTATACATTTGGACAATGTAGATATAATCTTTCATGGAATATTATACTAAATAGAATCTGACCTGGATAAAATAGGTCAAGGTCAGTCAGCACACCTTTGGAGCATCACCAGATGTACACATCTCCCTAGTATAATCCGTGGCGTGTCCGACTCCTCCCGCTTTACTCACTGCACAGCGGGTCGCATAGGTGTGGCGCGGGATAGGGTGGGGCGAGAGACCTGGGGTTTTCGCTACCTGAGATTCCATGGGCAAGGCTTGCACCCTACAGTAGAATGGGTCGACTGAGCATGCGCGATGAGTAGTGCGCGATGAGTAGTATAGAAAGGGCACGCAATCTCCCTATCCCTATAGGTGTGGTGCGGGATAGGGTGGGGCAAGAGTTTCGCTACCTGAGATTCCATGGGCTAGGCTTGCACCCTACAGTAGAATGGGTCGACTACACATGCGCGATGAGTAGTGCGCATTGAGTAGTATGGAAAGGGCACGGGATCTCCCTATCCCTATAAACTAACCCATGGAGGTGAATGAACCCATGGGGGTGAATGAATCCATGGGAGTGAATGAGCACTCGTATTATTAATTTGGAAAGCCTAGCTTTATTTCTTCATGTTATATCATAATAAACAGTGTATGACCTTTAAAAAATAGGTCGTCGGTCAACTGGGTTAGACTTCTAGTCAATCACGAGTTGCACACATAATATGAATTTGGAGACCCTAAATTTAGTCCTTCAAAAAATATAGCAAATACTAAAATTTGACCTTGGTAAAATAGGTCAAGGTCAGTTATCTTCAGTACACCACTGGACCGTTGCCAGATGTATACATAGTATTAATTTGCAAAGCCTAGATATATTTCTTCATGTTATATCATAATAAACAGTATATAGCATTGAAAAATAAGGTAAAGGTCAGTCAACTGGGATAGGCTTCTAGTCAATCACAAGTTGCATAAGTAATATGAATTTGGAAACCCTAGCTTCAATCCTTCAAAAAATATAGCATATACTAAAATTTGTCCTTGATAAAATAGGTCAAGGTCAGTCATCTTCAGTACACCTCTGGACCTTTGCCAGATGTATACATAGTATTACTTTGAAAAGCCTAGATATATTTCCTCGTGTTAGACAATAATAAACAGTATATGGCATTGAAAAACTAGGTCAAGGTCAGTCAACTGGGATAGGCTTCTAGCCAATCACCAGTTGCATAAATAATATGAATTTGGAGACCCTAGATTCAATCCTTCAAAAAATATAGCCAACAATAAAATTTGACTTTGATAAAATAGGTCAAGGTCAGTCATTCTCAGTACACCTCTGGACCTTTGCCCGATATACACCGTATTAATTTGGAAAGCCTAGCTTTATTTCTTCATGTTATATCATAAACAGTATATGACCTATAAAAAATAGGTCAAGGTCAGTCAACTGAGATAGGCTTCTAGTCAATCACAACTTGCATATCTAATATGAATTTGAAGATCCTAGATTTAATCCTTCAAAAAATATAGCAAATACTAGAATTTGACCTCAATAAAATAGGTCAAGGTCAGTCATTTTTAATAGGCTTCTGACCCTTCACCTGATACATATGTGGTATGAATTCACAATGCCTGGCTATAATTCGTCTTGAGATATCGTGTTCACAAGAAAGATGAACAGACAACGCTGACGACGACAATACCCTTCGGGCAAAAATGAGCCTTTTTTCAATGGCTATTTTCAAAATAGTATTCATTATCATAAGTCACATCATCAGTTCCTGTAGAAGACAACTCCAACTTTTATTCTACTGACAATTAATAGAAATTCAAAGTTCAAAACTGTGAATAGCTCAATTTTGTAAAGAAATATTCCATTAAATGTCAATTGTTACATCATAAACGATAATAGAAAAAACGTAACAGAAAACTTTTGTGAAATCAAGGATTAACAATCAAATATTTATTTACAATACTAAAATCATATACAAATTAGGTAAGGTCAATACAGCAAATAAATGATAAATATAGTCCTACTGTTCAATGCTATACTGGTGTATCCTTCACAGTTCGTGTTGACATGCAAATCTCTATACAGTCCGTGCCGACGCGCAGAAATCGCGTTTCTGTATTTCGATAGTCCAACACTGCTCAGCTGTTGTCCAGTTTCCGTCAGTCCAATTACGTAGATAACACAGCGCCAAGAGTCGATTCACAGAAATATACAGTCCGTAATTTCAGACAAAGGTAAGACAGTATAATGCACCCACAGAAAAGCCGTTTGAATTTCCTCCCGATCACTGAATGTCAGGCTATTTATACCCTATCGGTCATTCGAGATTATTCTACCAAATCAAGAAGCTTCCACCAGTACAGCATTGACGTATGATCTAACCCAGATACAATCACAACAGCTTCTAGAAAGCTTGAAATGATTAACCCACAACACAGTATGTAAACACGCCTATGTGCAGATGGCGCTGTTACCCAATTACCCGCCTCATACGGGTCTCTTCATGTATCGGTCATTTTCAATGATAATCGACATCCACTTGCGATAAATCGGTCACGACTTCGAGAACATTCTATGAGTATAACCACAGAACAGAAGGTAAACAAATTTACGTCAGCTCTATTATTCTTGAACGATCTACAGTGTCTAATTTTATACTGCAATACCATGACACTCCCCCTCTTAAAAAAAAAAAAAAAAAGTTTCAAACTTGGAACTTTCTTGACAATTCAAAACATTATTGCAAAACAAAATCTATATTACAACAGCAAAAATGTTGACAAACATATGTACATTATATGCGAGACAAACAATCAGCAATCAAATTGTCCTTGCCCTTAATATGTCTGATTTCAATATTGTATTCTTGTAACACCAAACTCCATCTCAACAATCTTTGATTTTTGTTTTTCATCTTACTTATGAAAACAAGTGGATTGTGATCACTGAATACAGTAATTGGCAACGATGAAAAAGTAACATAAACATCAAAATGTTGTAAAGCCAATATCATTGCCAAACATTCTTTCTCAATTGTAGAATAATTTCTCTGGTGCTTGTCAAATTTACATGAAAAATAACACCAGCACCAGCAGCAACATCATTAGCATCTACAGCCAGTTTAAAAGGTGAATCAAAATCTGGTGCTGAAAGAACTGGCGCGCTCTTGAGTATGGCTTTCAGGTTTTCAAAAGCTGATTCACATTCATCTGTCCAAACAAAAGTTACCCTCTTTCTTAAGAGTTGAGTTAAAGGCTCAGTAATATCTGAAAAATTTGGACAAAATTTCCTGTAGTAAACAAGCGTCTAGTCCGTCATTCATAATTCAGCCGTCGTCCATTAAAGAATATCCGCGTCCATAATCCAAAGACCTATTCCATATCCATATAACAGTATTAGCACCAAATTCAAAAAGGACAATCATAGTATACATAAACATAGGCTAGTTTCCTGCAAGAGAGAAGCGGTAAACAGTTTTCAATGATGCCGACAAGACATCATGATGTTCCAAAAATATAAAATCCGTATCGCTGATCAGTATTCTTAATCCATAATAATCGTTCTAAAGTCGTTATCTAGAGAATAGTGTATCTCAGTCACGCTTTGATTGTGACTGTTCATATGAGCACCATGAGGATCTTGAAGTACATGGGTTCATACGGCCCCTAGCCCCGGGTTAAGCGGAATTAGACACAAGTTACAAAACGTAACTCCATAGATCTTGCACGCTACGTTCGTATTTTGCTATCAGCATGCGATGTGTATCGCCAAATTTGAGAAACTTGAGTGGAGGCGCTTGGAGGAATAGCCCTGTTTTATAAGTTTCTGCAACAATGTTTTGTGACGTTGATTGAAATCGTTACAATTAACACAGGAACTAGCAAATGCTACTAGGCGAGATATATATACGCCATATGCAGGTCCCACTGGAATATTACTGTCCAGAAAGGGCTAGTTTACGATGTCGAAATTATAATCATCTCTTGTCATAAAGTCGACGAGAGAGAATGCCCGCTTCATTTTTGTAGATGTGCCCGTAGGGCTATCTGTAGTTTCCTTCAAATCCATTGAAGGTGGATATATATCCTTCACTGCGTCATTTATATAGCGATTATCCACAGCGAGAAGATCGTCTATATAGCGTTTGGTGAATGAGAAGGAACAGGCTTTGAATGGATCGGTTTTTGAAAGCGCCTGCATATAGTCATATTCATAAGAGAACAGATACAGGTCAGCCAACAGGGGTGCGCAATTAGTACCCATTGGAATACCTATATGCTGTTGATATATTGTGTTGCCAAATTTCACATAGATATTTTTAATGAGAAATTCAAGCAACTCTATAAACAAAGAAACATCCCATGAATGATATCTCTTGTATGTAGTAGAGCTAAAGAATGCTTTATGGCTTCCGACATTTAATATATCTACGATCAATTTTCTTGAACACAGATACTATTAATGAACTTAGACGGTCAATAAGGTCCTAATGAGGGATTGTAGTATAGAGAGTCGAGAAATCCCATGTGGATACATGTCTGTACGGTATGTGACCTTTAGCATCAAGTTCCTCCGTAAGACATTTTGAGTGTTTTAATATCCACATACATTCAACGCCATAGTTTTTAGAAATAGTGGCGCAATACCTTTCCCAAAATGCTTTTACCTCCTGAAGGGCCCTCGTCAATAGGGTTGACAGAAGCTTGGTGATGCAGCTTCTAGAACCAGCTATGAATCTAGCTTTGTATGGTGATTTATGCATTTTGGGAGTCCAGTATACTTTTGGTATGTCGTTATGATTGGTTGGAAGACAAATACCTCTTTCCCTGAGAAACGTTTTGTGATTGTTAAATAAATCTTCCAGAGTAAATGAAGTTTGGGAGTAAGTAGACGTATTTGATGATGATAGGTCTACACTCAATTCTTTAACCAGCACCTGGTAATAGTAATATTTACATATGAATATTATATTATTTGGAGCTTTGTCTGCTGGGACAATGACGAATTTACTCTGGAGATTTGCAAGAACTTCTTGCGAATTGAGGTTTCTCAGTACTTGTTTTGCTTGGGGAAGAGTACTTCTGTCAATATGGCGGATTGTTTCAACGACCTTGCTTTTGGTGAGGTCCAGCCAATTAGCGAGGACTGTAGGTTCAACTTTTTCTCGCTTCGACCAATCAATAACATACTGTTCCTATGCAGACAGGACTATCTTCTGTTCAGCCTTCGGATTTATTCTTCTCGGCCCTCTATATTTAGGTCCTTTCATCAGGAGTAATTTCAGGTCCTTATCATTCACCACATCAAGGTCACCAGTCGCAACATGTTTGCATGGTGTATAGATAAAGTTCGACGATTCACAATCACAACTATAGCCTCCTGACGTGTATAAATTCCAGTCAAACTCTCTGACAGCATTGGAGTAATTGAATATTTTGGTGGCCATACCCAAGAAACGCATCAGTTGTCTCTTACATGTTGGTCTTGGAAATAGCGAGATAGCACTAATCTTTGCATCTACAGGTTTTACCTGACCCTGACCTACAACATGACCCAAGAATGTCACACGTGCATGTCCAAATTCACTTTCTCCAAGTGATTGTCAGCTTGGCGTCACTCAGCCGATTGAACAGTGCGCGAATTCTCTGTAGATGATCTTACCATGTATCGCTGTAGACAATGACGTCATCAATGTAAGTCTCACATCCTTCCAAACCAGAAGTAACACCGTTGATGAGACGCTGGAACGTGGCTGGAGAATTTGTCATTCCAAATGGCATAACTTTGTACTGGAACAGATCCTCCGGAGTGACGAATGCTGATATCTCCTTCACACGATCTGTCAGTGGAACTTGCCAAAATTCTTTCAGAAGATCAAACTTTGACACGAACTTGGCACTTCCCACTTTATCAATGCAATCGTCAATGCGTGGAAGAGGGAATGTGTCTCTTTTGGTCAATGTGTTCACCTTTCTGTAGTCCGCACACATCCTGTAACTGCCATCTGGCTTTGGAACGAGGATACAAGGTGAACTCCAGTTACTATTACTTGGTTCAATGAAGTCATTGTCCAATAAATACTGAATCTCTTTTTTCAGGTAGTTTTGTTTAATGGGATTCAAACGATATGGGTGCTGCTTCACTGGATAAGAATCTCCGACATTGACGTCATGTGAAATTGTATCGGTCCGAGTGGGGCTATCGAGAAACAAATGTTCATATTGCGACGAATCAGAAAGAGGGGGATATATATTTTTTTTGTGTAGACTAATGCTACGTGAAATGGTGCTGATATATATACATTCGCCCTAATGCATAGTAATATATTTCCCCTTTAATTCTTTAAAATATTTGTTCTATACCCAGGATATCTACCCCGAGAAAAATATATGGAACCCCGAGATAAATTTCTGGACCCCGAGAAAATTTACTGGATGAATGGAAATACAAGCGTCTAGTCCGTCATTCATAATTCAGCCGTCGTCCATTACAGAATATCCACGTCCATAATCCAAAGACCTATTCCATATCCATATAACAGTATTAGCACCAAATTCAAAAAAGACAATCATAGTATACATAAACATAGACTAGTTTCCTGCAAGAGAGAAGCAGTCAACAGTTTTCAATGATGCCGACAAGACATCATGATGTTCCAAAAATATAAAATCCGTATCGCTGATCAGTATTCTTAATCCATAATAATCGTTCTTAAGTCGTTATCTAGAGAACGATGTATCTCAGTCACGCTTTGATTGGGACTGTTCATATGAGCACCATGAGAATCTTGAAGTACATGGGTTCATACGGCCCCTAGCCCCGGGTTAAGCGGAATTAGACACAAGTTACGAAACGTAACGCCATAGATCTTGCACGCTACGTTCGTATTTTGCTATCAGCATGCGATATGTATCGCCAAATTTGAGAAACTTTGAGTGGAGGCGCTTGGTGGAATAGCCCTGTTTTATAACTTTCTGCAACAATGTTTTGTGACGTTGATTAAAATCGTCACATTTAACACAGGATCTAGCAAATGCTACTAAGCGAGATATGTATACGCCATATGCAGGTCCCACTGGAATATTACTGTCCAGAAAGGGATAGTTTACGATGTCGAAATTGTAATCATCTCTTTTGTCATAAAGTCGACGAGAGAGAATGCCCGCTTCATTTTTGTAGAGATATAGATCTAAATATGATGTGCCTGTAGGGCTATCTGTAGTTTCCTTCAAATCCAGTGAAGGCGGATATTATATAGCGATTATCCACAGCGAGAAGATCGTCTATATAGCGTTTGGTGAATGAGAAGGAACGGGCTTTGAAAACTTTGCAAAGGTGTACATTTACTAGTCGATAGGCTAAAATGTAGCCCGGAGCTTTGTAATCCATACTATTGTAACCAAAACAGGAAAAACCTGCTGATCTCATATACCCAGGAAATCTACCCCGAGAAAAATATATGGAACCCCAAGATAAATTTCTGAACCCCGAGAAAATTTACTGGATCAATGGAAAACATTGCAGAGGTGTATATTTACTAGTCGATAGGCTAAAATATATTACCGAGCTTTGAAATCCATATAGACGTCATTGTTCAGTCATATTGATACATTGTTAATATCCAGCCCAGGATCACAGTGCCACACATGCGACAGATCATATGATCAACAGCACATATGACAGATTATAGGATTAATGCAGGCACAATTATAACAGGGACAATGAATCACAAGCTTACATTTAATGAATGTGGCTAGTACGAGAGTTTTTAAGTCAGAGTGTTAGCACTGAAACACCAAAACACATTCATTCTTCTTAAACGCACGCCTGGATAAATCACGGAGTAAGCTTGTCAGTAACACGGGTAGTCGAATACAGGGATCCAGTATATCGGCATAGAGAGATATCCATGGTATCAATACTTACCTGAAATCAACATAATAGAAAATCCAGATTGTCAAACAGGAATCACACAGACAACTTACAAGTCGGGAAGTAACCAGATATAACTGACGGGGTGAAATTTTATGGAATACCAACGCAACGTAACTAACGATCCTCCATCACAGATCGGGGATATCATGGACAAATTACACAGGATCCAGAAATATACTCAGGACACGAAAACGGTGTAGCACAGAATCTGAACGCAATAACAACAGAACACGGAACATCAGGAGAGTTTACGTTTATTGGATATTCATGTACGATGATATTAATGATATCAAAGTGACATCAGAGTATTATGTACAATGTGAAATTCCGGTTAGAAACCGGTGGTGTCAGAACTGACTATTGGCGATTGGTATGAAATATTAAGCTGGGTATTTCTACAACAACGTTGTCTCGGAATTCCTGGTTGACCGTAACAATATAAAAGCTAAAGTAAAAGTTTCGCTGTTATGAAAATAAAATAGGGTACCTATAAAATTAAAGTAAAGGTGAACAGGGTGGATTTTCAATTTGGCTTCTGTGGTTGATGTTATAATAAGGGGAAATAACTGTTGTATATCTATTGTGTTCTCTGTTGTGAAAGTAAAACATGTATTTATTGCTCAAATCTACACCTGCTATTGTTGTGCCATTGTCCTCCTATGGAGATCCTACTGCAGACTAAAAGTTCTCACCCTCTGGAGCCTCAGCCAATAGGTTACACTGTACCTGCGCCCATAATACACTTCCCACTTCCTTTTTCTTCCTGCAGCCACCCAGCGTGGATGCTTTTTGAGAGAGCTCAGCTAGATTAGATTTTGTCTATCTTGTGATAGGGAATTCAGTCTAGATTCAGCAGCATACATTGTAAAAACAATGTCTAAAGACACCTGGAATTCTAAACACTGCGAATTTTGCAGGCGGTCTTGATCTAAATTAGATTCACATTCACTGTGTTTCTCTTGCAAAAGCTATTTGTGTTATCGGAAAGCTACTTGCTTAGAATGTATTTCTTGGAATGATCAAGCCTGGTGTAACTACGCACAGGCCAGGCGTGAATTTTTATTACAGGCCTCTGAGGACGCGAGTTTGGCACTCCACGACAGACAACAAGCGGAGAATATCCTCAGAGCTGACAGGGAAATCAACGAAAACATGCCTGGTAGCCAGTCTCCATTTTCCCCTGTTATTGCCCCCAGTGGTAGGCTACAGTACTTGTCAAGGACTCGCCTGGCCAGCTGTTAACTAGGTCGACGATTACGCAACCATCCCCCACTACCTCGCGAACAACAAAAGACAAGAGGGCAATGGGGAAGCAGAATGCATTGACCACCAGTACAGACCAATCTTTTGTTCCCAAGAACAATTCTTCTCAACCTACTGAATCTTCTGCTATGGTGTACACATCGACCTCATCCAAAAATACTTCTCGAGCTACGACTGTACAGGCATCCTCCGGGACTTTGACAGTTTCTACTTCGGCTAGTCAAGTGGTTTCAAGCCTTCCTCGTACGCCACATCGTCGGTCTCCGTCACCACGTAGACGTTCGCGTACCCCACGTCGCCCGGGTCGAACTTCATCTCGCCGTTCTGGTACTACTCGACGCCGATCTCGTTCACCATTACATCGGAGTCGTTTAGATCAATGCCGATCTCCTTCACCTTTACGTCAGGATTATGGAAATCAACGCCGGTCTCGTTCACCACCTCGTCATTCTGGTTCAATTTTACATCGTTCTCGTGTGTCACAGCGTACCACTCCTACTCAACCATGCCGTTCTCGCACACCAGCACGCCGTTCTCTGATTCGGGGTCGCCGGTCTCGTTCACCTCGTCGTCATCCCTGGTCACAACTACATCGGTCCCAGGTTTCACGACGTTCTCCTTCACCACGATCTCTTCATGACGCCGGTCGCGGTCATCTCCACGTCACCGGGCGTCTTCTCATAGGTCTTCAGCTGTGATGAACGTTGCCCGACCATGCCATCCACTTGATCGATTGTTGTCTACCAACACTTCTGCTCTTCGAGATCTTTACGATGCATCGCCTGATCGTCGATCTTCGTCGACATCCTCCTCTCATGTACGGAAATCATCACCGAATGTGAGAGATTTGCCATTTCCGGACAACATGGCTCTTGTCCCTGAGATGCCGGAACCTACTACTACTGCTCCAACGTCTAGGTCTAGACGGGAGCCCGTGTCTATGGCTTCTATCGTCGTTCCGGCCGTACCAGTTGTAGCTAAAGCACCAATTTGTAGCCCAAATCGTAAACCTGTTTCAATTATGCCATTAATCTCCGTCAGGAAGATGATACAACGTAGAAAACGGAAGTTTAAAACCAAAAGTTAGCTCCCTTGGCGGAGAGTTGTCCGCCCCTAGGAGAACTCTCCCACCTCATTCCAGCAGGAATACTATATAGGCTTAATTCAAACCATTATTCGTCCTCTATTCTCTGTTGTACCTCGACCAGTACACATCAGGAAGGAAGTGTTTATACAACCTGGGTTGTTGTTGTAACGACCCTCAGTATCCTTATCGGTTTTGACTTGTGTTATTTCTTGTCGGAAATTCTTTCATTATTGTCGGAAATTCTTTCATTAGTTATGTCTGAGATTCCGATATCTAATGCATGTAATTCGTGTGGGAAATGGTGGTCCAGTTTGGACGCCCACACGGTTTGGTTTTCTTGTAAAGAGTTGTGTTATCGGCGAAGTTCGCCGAGTGTATATTAGAGACCCGTTAGCATGGGGAAATTTCGCCCAGGCTAGTCGGGCTTACCTTTGCAGGCGTCTGGCGACCCGTTTCTTTCGGAAGTCGACAGACGTCTGTTGGGAATTGCTTGTAATTGACCTGAATGCTATCGAAGTTACGTTGCAATTATATAAATGTTTCCCATTGTCTTAGTAATCAGAACTCGCCCGCCTCTATAAATATACTAGCGGGAAGGTTCTACGTCTAGTTAGACAGCCTACATGTCTAGGTTTGGCTATGTATGCAGTCAAACCGGTTCCTTTGTCTACGACAAAGACTTCTCTAACCTGTCGGGCCTTAGCAATCCATTGTTCTCGTCGGACAATGAAATGCAGTGGGTTCGCATATCATGCTCGACCTCTCCTTTGTCTTTTTGTTTTCACACTCCGTTACCTAAACGGAATAAACGTGTCTTGTCTGTTCGCAGTTCTAAATTCGTTTCTCGTTTTATGGTGGGTTATTCAGACCTACCATTGAGTGTCAAAATTGCTCTTGCGGTTTCGTTTATCGATGAATCAGCGATTCTATAATAGCGAAATGACATGTTACGGGACTTCAATTAGGATTGAGTTGGGGTGACAAATAGAAACATTGTTTATAAATGTTTAATTTGTATTGGAAATATACTGAAAGTATTCACATTGACGAGGATGGTCACAAGTGATGATCTAAAAGACAAACCATTATTTTCATCTCATCAAATATTCTCAACTAGACTATTATCAGGTATGAGGTCAAACTGATATAATGGTGGATTGAGACAGGTTGACTTGGTAACAGATAGAAACATTGTTTATAAATGTTTGATATTTCAATCAATTTCCATCGTTAAATATCCAATCTGTCGACGATTATTGCTTATTAAAATAGTGCATACTGCTTACGGAATCGGTGAGAATTAGACCGGGAATTCTAGTTCTATTTTTCGGCCCTTCCGTTCTCCGGTATGCCGTTCTCGTACTTCGACTCGACGTTTTTCCTACACCGGTCTCGTCGAGTTCATCTGTGATTCCTTTTTCTTCAGTGTAAAGTTAGGAACATACGTCAATGATGGTTTTCGGATAATTTGGATGCGCTTTTAGCGTTGCTGCCGGATATGCCGTCTACTTCGAATAATCCTCGTATTAAATGTCAGACGAAGGAATACTTCCTCGCCGTATGTTGTCTCACCTATGTCATTTTTGTCAATGGTTCGATGGTGATTAAATTAATATTTTGGGGATAATTTTTCTTTCACATTTCTGTCTTGTCAAAATTTTGTTTGGGCAAATTTGTAGACTTCACATGGTCTGTTTTTCCATCTGCCATGTGTTTATTGTCTTCGGACGTACGTCGCGAAATAAATTGGCTCTTGTCGGAGTTTTCAAAATTCTTATATCTTGAAATTATTACCCGATATATTTTCTAAAGTCAATATTAATCTCGGGCTTATCTGATAACACAGTCCGGCGTGATGGAGACAATGTGTATTCAATATCACGTCTTCACACGAACAATGAGTTCGACCCGCTGTGTTTGGTGTGGGTTTTTACGGGCTCTCGCGACCTCGTTTTTATTGCTCAATTGGTGACAGATTCGTACTTAGTCCCGGCATTTCTGTAAGTCTGCCTTTTAGTGCTGAGATTTGAAGGCCGATGGTGATCTCTACAATAAACGATCAGGTTTGGTTTCGTTGATTCATGAATTTTATGCATTGAGTTTGTGTATATCTCAAGTAGGGTTGTAAATAGTATCCTCATCGGCGGGGGTTTTTCGTTTCTTCCCGCCGGAGAGATCTGATACTTTGTTTGCAGCCGTCAAATTTTCATGTTGTTGTTGTTGTGTCTGTTCGGACTTGCAGTTTTGGTTGGTTCACCTTGGTCCTACCAAAATGTAATCTCTTGTTATATATTTCGGGATATTTGATATCCTGTATTCAAGAGAGTCCTGACAGAGGTTTTATGTCTTTCATACTGACATGAATATGAAGCATGATTGTTGCGTTTGTGTTACGTAACCACAACTCAATCCTATTTACTTCGACCCTGTGTCGCATCTTAATGAGCTTCTTTACTGATCTCTTTATGTAATTAAGGGTGTGTCGAACAACAATGAGATCACGTGCTGGTTTACGTGAGTGAGTAAACCTATTCACCCACTTATGCTGGTTTACGTGAGTGAGTAAACCTATTCACCCACTATGTGAAAGTGTGATTTTCTTGAAACACAATTGTCTGATTATTACATTGCTTGTTTTATTTCACACCATGTTGGTTCCATCTGTATACTGTATTACGCTTATAATTCAGATGGAGTTATGCACTAATTTTAATTTCTTCCATATGAGAAAATTTAAAATTACTAGCGTGAGTGGGAAGGTTTTGGCCGGCCAAGGATCAAGCCTAGTGACACGTGAGTCTTGAAGTCTTCTATGGTTTCTTTCTACCAGGTATGTATTACCGGTACAGTGTTCTTCTCGTGCTAGGTCATTTCGAATTATAAATTTTGAATAACCTCATTTTCCTGCCGGCGAGAGACTTAAATGTATTTCCTCTCTTCGGGAATTTAAAATTCTTTAAGGATCTTTCTTGGTTACCTGGAAAATCTTTGTTCTGGATGTCGGTTGTGTGACTATTTGGTTATTAATAGTAACATTGTTGTAAATGTTTTATATTCTCTCCATATAAAACTCCAGTACTGAATCTCATGTACAGGAGACAAATTACATCGGGAGAGGTCATAATGTAACCATGTTCATTGATACATTATTCATGTTCACTGACACAAAGATCCATAATCCCATTTATCTCATTGAGCTTACATTTGGTGATTAACGCTACAAACATTTAATATGTTCATCTCTACTGCGTTTAAAGAGAAGGGAAATTATTATAATCGACTTCGGGGTTACTGTTGCAACGCCCTTCTGTTACGTCGTGTGCTTTTATAAGTTGTATCCTGCTCTATGATGAGCATGTATATACATTAAGTTGTTGTGAATGAGGAAATCACTACGTTGTTTATCATATACAACGTTTCTCGCATTTTTCACATTACGCTTTCCCATTACACCTTGACGACATGTTCATTACACCGTCATGTGTCTCTCATACGCCTGTGCAATAACGCCGTTTGTCACGTCATTTCTTCATTTGCGAGTTGCATATTTTATATCCATTCATCGGCACTTCCTTTGATTCTCCATCGTCGATCGCCGGTGGAGGGGAAGTCCGTTCGTTTGGCGTCAACTTTCCACTTGTATCAATTCCTCTCGGGTTTTTCACAATGTGATTTACTTAGGTTCGTCTTTACTCTACGAAGAGAGTTCTGTCCAGACCTTGCTGTTTCCAGTCTGGAGTTCAGAATATCAAAATTGTATTGGAATCAGCAGTATTTGGTTAAATACTGTTATATGGAATAGGTCTTTGGATTATGGACATGGATATTCTCTGAGGACGACGGCGGGATTGTGAATGACGGACTAGTCGCCTTTAATTGAATTCAGCACAGTGTTAACACAGAGCCATGTTGACTTTATCACACTAACATTATGTTGAGATCCAGTTACCTTAGGATTGTGCTTGATCAACACAATGTCTTCGTGGTGTACTTGTGGGACAGTTCTTCTGACTTTCTCCATCAAGTACTTTATTCCTATATTAACCGTTACACCAATGGTTAGACTTTGACATTATGGTTCTGTCATCAACCTTAAGGTTGTTTATTATATGTAGGATCTTACTCACTACGTTCCTATATTTGTCCTGGTGCCGAGGACGTGATCGTTCCCGACTCTATTCCCCTCGTAATTGACTTCATCCTTCACCTTCACCAGGATAGGGAGTTTCATATTAGCACCATGGAAGGCTGTCGATCTGCTGGCATGAATTGAATAGGGTGTTACGTCTTACCTTGGGTTCCGACATTAGCCTTAACGATAATATCTCTCCTCTTATTCACGCCTTCGCATTACAGTCGCGTTGTACTCGCCAACTGTTACCGAAATGGGATATCGGTGTGGTTCTGTGTGCTCTGATTATACCACCTTTTGAACCCTTAGAGTCCGCGTCTATAAAAACTGTGTCTTATAAGACGGCCGTCGTGGCGGCGTTTGATTTGGCGTCCAGACTGTCTATACTTCATGCTCTTGAAAGATCTTCTATGACCTGGACAGCGGATCGGTCCTGCATTTCTTTTCGGCCCATTCCTGATTTTATCGCCAAAATGAGTCTGTTCGTTCAGGTCCGTGCGCTCAACGTCGTACACCATTCCTGCGTTGTCAGACTTTGTACATGGACTCGAGGACGATCTTCTGCTATGTCCTGTTCGAGCCATCCGCCACTATCTTACTCGTGCCGATCCATTCGCGGCTCTCGGCTACGGTTACTCTGTCCCTTCGCCTATCAGCAAGGCTTGACTTTAAAAAAAAAAAAAAAAAAAAAAAAAAGAAAAGCCGCATAGTTGAAGAAGACCATATAATAGTCTTATCAATTGGCAGAAGGTAGATATACCATTGACGCCCCACTACTATCTTCTGCTTCTTCTAATGTGATTCGTGCCATCGCTGCGTCATGGCATGTATGGAAGAACTGACCCTTCATGACATTGTCCTGTCTTGTGCCTGAACAATTAACTCCACGTTCACTAATATCTGTCTGAGGGATATGACAGTGCAATCAATAGTGTGACCACGCTTGGGCCACTGTGGCTACCCAGCACGTTGTGAGTAATTTCAGAAAAAGAAGGGGGGGGCGGCAAAATGGTCACCATCGCAGCAAGACAGCCATCTTGCTGTATCATCTCACCTCATCTCATCTCAGTCATATTATTATTATTACATATATTATATGATAAGAGGCATCTCAGAAGGTACAAATAAGTCAGTTGACCGGCCGTGGATTCTATAATCACCAATGAAGGCCTAACACCAGGATAGGGTTCACTCCTAACTGAAATTTGCTTCTGTTCTTCAGAAACTGACTTCCTTCTAGATGTCTCAGCTGGGTCTCCTGTGCCTCAACTCACAAGACACCCGCTCCTGGCCTAGTGTCAACAGTAGTGAAGAAAGTACAGAGAGTTGAAGAGTGCGCGGCTCACCCAGGGAGCAAGCTTGGCAATTCCAACGCATCTAATTTCATCACTCCAAGTATGGTGAGTTGCCCTCAAGAAGCTTGCGGTCTGAGAGTGGTGTGGACTTGGTACCTTCCAAGTTTTGGGCACCGCGTTCCCCTTTACTTACGGTTGGATCAAGGATCTCCCTGTATGCAATGGCTGTGACGGAGAGTCCCCCCTAGTCATACAGTGTCTACCATGAGGACCTACTTGTCGCCTAGGGTGTCCGGGTTTCCTGCGACTTGGTGGAAATGTGTACCACATCACAAGCACAGTTACATGGATGGAGACACTCAGATAAGTAAAACTGTATCAATACCTTCAATTCCCTATGAGTCTGAGACCAGGGTTAACTTGATGTGTAATTATGTCTCAAATTTATACCCATGTCTGTGTCATTCCAGCGATTACTAGTCTACTATAGGGAGTTACCACGAGGCCGGGATTCCCGCCTCCATATGTTGGTACTGTGGCATAATTGAAACAGGTTTACGATTTGGGCTACAAATATTAAACATTTATAAACAATGTTTCTATTTGTTACCAAATCAAACCTGTTTCAATTTGATGGCCCTCCCTCCGTCCCCTCATGCCGGCCTTAAACACTACAGGTCTCGGTTATTAAAATGAGAATAGAGGGCGAATAATGGTTTGAATTAAGCCTATATAGTATTCCTGCTGGAATGAGGTGGGAGAGTTCTCCTAGGGGCGGACAACTCTCCGCCAAGGGAGCTAACTTTTGGTTTTAAACTTCCGTTTTCTACGTTGTATCATCTTCCTGACGGAGATTAATGGCATAATTGAAACAGGTTTGATTTGGTAACAAATAGAAACATTGTTTATAAATGTTTAATTCTTCATGTGCACCGTCTCCGGAGTGGGCGCCCATATTGGCTACCTTCGACAGTCAACTTCAGGAACATGACAAGTTGAAGAAACCTAGGTTCTCCTTTTATAGAATGCATGACAGCGTCCTTCCAGTCAAGCCTCCTATAGTGGATTTGGATTTGGACCAGTTTGTGAAAACTACCAAAGCTACCACTCCCCTTACGGCTAAGGAAGTGGAACGTCTTCAAGAGATGTTCATCGCCATTCACGCATTACGTCATACACCGACTGGTTCCTGTCTGCTGCATCCCGTCTGGTGTGTGATCCTTCCATCCGTCAGCCTGGGGGTGACGTACTCCTATCTCCCGATCATCAAGCCTACCTACGGGGTTGTTTTTATACGCTGAATAGGTCAAACTGCCATGTGATCGAGGCTTCCGCTTTCTCATATGCTGCCCTTCTTCAATCTCAGCGTAAGGCAGTCTTACGTAACACCAAACCCGAGGTTCCGGTTTCTGCCAAAAAAACATTTTTTGTTTAACAACGCAATTCAATCCATCATGCCTGGTATTCGGGAGGATAGAACGTCTAGACTTCTGGTCGCTGCTTCTCGTCGCACAGCTCCTGCCTCGACCGCATCTAACCAGAGGAATCGAGGTTCAGCTCAGAAGACGACCTTACGGGAGACTACTTCTGATAATTTTCGCCCCTTTGCCAAGTCTTCAACTACCCGTGGACGACGACATGGAGGCGCTAGAGGTAGAGGTAGAGGTGCCTCCAACAAGTGACAGTACACATTTCTTTTGTCTGCCCGCCTTCCGTCATTTCACTCATTCTATCGTCAGAGGCCGTCTGCAGCATTTCTGGGAAAATTGGCAGCTCATTACAGACGATGTTTGGATTCTGAGGACACTAACTAACAGACACTTCTTTCATCTGTCACCACTCTCATTACAAAAGGTGCGGTCAGAGAGCTACCTCAGGCCGAAGACACAGTCGGTTTCTACAGCTGTGTTATCCTGGTTCCGAAAAAGAATTCCGACCAGCTGCGTATGATAATCGACCTGAGATGTCTCAACAAGCTGTACCTGTCACCACCTCCGCATTTCAAGATGACGTCGGTTTCATCGATCTGGGCCCGTCTACATCACAGGGATTGGCTGGCCTCCATCGATCTACAAGACGCTTATCTGCACATACCCATTCATCCTCGACACCGTCGATACCTACGCTTTACCGTCGCCGGTCGACGTTTCGAGTGGCAGATGCTCCTGTTTGGAGTCAACATCGCCCCATGGCTTTTTACCCGCATCACATCACCAGTCATGGCGTTCCTGCATCTACGGGGTATTCACATAGAGGTTTACATAGACGACATCTTCATCTGGGCGATGGACAAGTCTTTACTCAACGCTCAAGTCCGATTCGTTTTACTCGTCCTTCAACACCTCGGCTTCATCCCTCATCCTCAGAAGTCAGAGTTGGAACCGGCGCAATGCCGTCAGTTCATCGGGGCAGTCTTCGACATACTTCAACAGTTGGCACGACCCCCGGAAGATCGGTGGACCAACAATCAGACGATGGTTCGAGTCTTTTTGGCTTCACCTTCACAGCCCCTCAAGATTTGGCAGAGACTTGTTCGGCCTCTGCAATACCACCTGCAGCGGTATCTTCAGACGTCATTCCTCAAACCACTAGTTCCAGTATTGACGTCTCTACATCCACATCTGGTTTGGTGGCAGTCCCGTTACAATGTCATGCGGGGAGTACCGTTTGTACCACCAGTTCCTCTATACCATCTCTACACCGATGCGTCCGAGACAGGTTGGGGAGCCCATCTAGACGACCTAGAGATGTCCGGCAGATGATCGACATCGGATGCCAAACTTCATATCAACCTCTTGGAAATGAAAGCTGTCATCTGTGCAGTCCAGCATTGGAGTCATCTACTGGTGAATTCGTCTCTTCTCATCGCAACAGACAATTCAACCGTCATTGCTCATATCAACAAGATGGGTACCACCGGATCCTACCCAACATTCCGTCTAGTTTGGACCCTCTTCGACTGGGCTCTACAACATCACTGCCACTTGCGTGCTTGTCATGTTAGAGGTCGGCTCAATGTATTAGCAGATCGCCTGTCTCGCCCCGACACTGTGGTGCAGACCGAATGGCAACTGGATCCAGAGGTCTTCCAACACATCACCAGCATCTGGGAAACCCCTCTGATCGACCTGTTTGCGACGAGGAACAATGCACAGCTTTCCCTATTCGTCAGTCCGGTTCTGGACTCTCGAGCCTACGCCATCGATGCCCTATCGATCAGCTGGGACAACTTCCTTGCGTACGCCTACCCACCCATTGCCGTACTGCAAGAATTACTACAGAAGATTGCTCAACGCGACTGCATCATTCTTCTCGTTGTTCCGTGGTGGCCTCGTCGACCGTGGTTTCCGGCTCTGATCCCTCTACTCACCGCCTCTCCCCGGCGCCTACCAGTGTGGGCCAACAAGCCTATGTTTATGTATACTATGATTGTCTTTTTGAATTTGGTGCTAATACTGTTATATGGAATGTGGAATAGGTCTTTGGATTATGGACGCGGATATTCTCTAATGGACGACGGCTGAATTATGGATGACGGACTAGACGCTTGTAACTGTTACGCCAACCCTGCGGGATACTCCATCACAACCCTCAGTGGCTCAACCTTCACGTCTGCAGATTATCCAGAATACCCTCACAGACCAAGGTTTTTCAGCAGATGTTGCAGAGACGATGGTTTCATCCAACCGATCTTCCACATCACACCTCTACGAGTCTAGGTGGACATATTTCGTCTCATGGTGTCGACGTCGAGGCTCCTATCCCGACACTGCCTCTCTTCCTATAGTTGCGGACTTTCTTCTTCACCTGCACCGAGATAAGAAGTTCAAAAGCAGCACTATTGAAGGGCACTGACCAGCCTTGACCCGGGTCCTACGGTTATTTGGCATTGACATTAGCCTGGATCCCAATATCTCTGCTCTCATACATGCCTGTGCATTACAGTCCCGTCGTTCCCGTCAACTATTACCGAAGTGGGACATTGGTGTGGTTCTCAGCGCATTCCTTCGCCCACCCTTTGAACCATTACAGTCAGCCTCTATTAAAGCTGTTTCCTACAAGACTGCCTTCCTAGCGGCCTTCGCCCTGGCGTCTAGAGTATCCGAGCTTCATGCCTTGGAAAGGAAATCGATGACTTGGACGGCAGATTGGTCACGCATATCCTTCCTTATCTGTTCCTGAGTTCATCGCCAAGAATGAAACTTTACGTCAAGGACCTTGTGCTCAACGTCTGTATTCCATCCCTGCATTATCAGATTTTGTTCAAGGACTTGATAACGACATCTTACTGTGTCCAGTACGAGCAATACGTCACTACCTCAGCCGTACAAATCCTATCAGAGGTTCTCGTCGACTAATGCTGCTCTCTCTTCTCCCAAGAGCTACTCAAGACATTACCAAGAATACGGTGGCCTCTTGGTTGAGCAAGACCATTAAATGAGCATACGAACTATCCATCGATGCCCCCCCCCCTCCCCCCCACTGCTGGCCTCTGCGTCGTCTCATGAAATACGAGCCATCGCCACATCATGGCCTTTATGGAAGAACGTATCACTGGATGACATTGTCCAATTCTGTGCTTGGAGTGCCAATTCCACGTTTACAGATTTCTATCTGAGAGACTTGTCAGTACAAACAGACGTTACCGCCCAGCATGTAGTCGCCTAGTCTTCAAAAAAGAGGGGGGGGGGGGGCAGCACCGATCTCAAGCCGACCGACCAGTCTGCAAGATGGTTACGAGTCACAGCATATCGGTAATCGCCAATACCAGCCAAACAGCTGTCAAGACCCCGACACTAGGTGAGTATAAATGTTTTATTTAGGTACTTTAGTGTCGGACATTCAAGAATTTCATAGGAAAGAAATTGGCGATTGGAGCATATCGGTTGGTACTCTAGTATTCGGGTGCAGAAGTCTCGGTCCTTATACCCTTCTTACCGTCTTACTAGTAATTGCCTCTTAGCCCCTACAGTGCTTTACGCCCAGGGATACTGACGGGTTCGATTAGCGTACCACACAACTATGGTCAGTTGGTCCAGTAGTATTCGGATACAGAAGCCCCGGTTCTTATTCTCTTCTTACCCTCTTACTAGAATTGCCTCTTAGCCCCTACAGTGCTTTACGCCCAGGGTTACTAACGGGTTCAATTTAGGGTACCATGTATCTCTGATCATCCCAGCGGTTACAGCCACACTTCAACAAAGCCGAGGCCCTTGACCTTACTGTTGATAGTGGGGCACAACAATAGCAGTTGTAGATTTGAGCAATAAATATTAAACATTTATAAACAATGTTGGTATTTATTATCAAATCAAACCTGCTATTGTTTTGACTGCCCGACCCAGCCTCTCCGCACTCTTCTCGTACTTGCACGCATCACGCATATAGGCTTCAGCAGAAGAAAAAGGAAGTGGGAAGTGTATTATGGGCGCAGGTGCAGTGTAACCTATTGGCTGAGGCTCCAGAGGGTGAGAACTTTTGGTCTGCAGTAGGATCTCCATAGGAGGATAATGGCACAACAATAGCAGGGCGAGGTCATTGATTTGATAATAAATACCAACATTGTTTATAAATGTTTAATTTTATCCTACAACAATGCGATTTCGTTCTTTTTGTATAACGTAGTTAACCGATTCACGGAGAATGACGTGCGATGAATGACGTACACTCCCGCCGACCCCTCGTATTTATAGCCAGGTTTCTTGAACTGGTCCCTTTAAAAGGTGAGATAAGGTCCCACTGCGCGCCATTTTAACAGATATTGTGTGCATGCATAGGATCGAAGGTCACTTCCGGTCACTTGACCGGAACCGGAAGGGACGTCACAGCGGTCATATGCATTTTTTTCAGGTCAAGGGGATTTTATCTCACGTTTTATTACTACTGGCAAGATCTAATACGTTATGTTTCGTAACTTGTGTCTAATTCCGCTTAACCCGGGGCTAGGGGCCGTATGAACCCATGTACTTCAAGATCCTCATGTTACTCATATGAACAGTCACAATCAAAGCGTGACTGAGATACATCATTCTTTAGATGACGTTTTGGAACATCATGATGTCTTGCCGGCATCATTGAAAACTGTTGACCGTTTCTCTCAAGCCTATGTTTATGTATACTATGATTGTCTTTTTGAATTTGGTGCTAATACTGTTATATGGATATGGAATAGGTCTTTGGATTATGGACGCGGATATTCTTTAATGGACGACGGCTGAATTATGAATGACGGACTAGACGCTTGTATCTCTAATCATCTCTAATTCACCACATGACATCATCAGAGCTCATTTGCATATCAGTACCAAATCTACACCAAGCGTCGGAATCATTAAAGTACAATATCTCGACCATCAAGTTGGAATAGTTTGATGATATAAACGTTTTTGTGCTCAGAATCAAGATGACAAATTATCAAATATATCTTTATTGCCACTACAGTGTCAATTCTTATTTTCCCCTTTTAAAGTTTGAATGCCACACTGTTAAAAAAAACGCTTTTAGAACTACCAAAAGTGGTTGCAACTGGACTGCATCCACTTTTTGTACCGGTGTTGGGGCTAAGAATGTCCGGTGGCTAAGAGTGCCCGGCTCCTATCTTCTAACCCAACAAGGACACTTTTCTTCACATCCGTCCTTAGTTGCAATTAAAAAGGACATGAAAAGGGACACTAATCACCAGGACATTCTTATCCATCACACCGGTAGTTCGAGATATCGCAAAAGTTGTACCTCAAAATACCTTATATGTGGTATTTCAAAGTACTATACAATAAGTATTTCGAACTATCATGCAATCCAGTCGCAACCACTTTTAGTACTTTGACCTACAAGTTCCGGAACCTTAAAATCTCGCTTGAGCATTTCAGATATCACAGTGGATCATCCAACATGTGAAGGCCATAGGGACAAGTGAACAAGCATATCAGCATATACCAGTAGTGAGAAACTATTGTAGATTTTCAAGAGAAAATCACTTTCTGGACGTTATACCAAAGATTAATATCTATAACGGGATATAGTAGTCCTTGTTTCTTTGTGTAGATGTTTGTTTTTGTTTTTTTTCAACTTCATATTAGTCTTCCATTAATTAAACTATACTGAAGACAGACACATCAAATGCCTTCAGATGATAGCAGCGATTCTCTGTAACATTGTGCACACCGACCTCGCCCTATGGGGAAGATAGTACCCAATACATCCCATTTGGGTGGACCTTGCATAATACCTCAGATTTATGTTCCTTCGTCTCGAAATGCCATAAGTGGTACTTCGAAAAACCCGACTTCCCAGAGACTAGAGTGGGAATTTCAAGATAATTACTACGGTAAATTACACAATTAATGATGACTTAGTTGATGAGTATCCATTGTCCGGAGATATAATGGGCATTACATTAGAGTACAGGTGTCACGGCACACAATCGATAGTGTCCACCTAATAGATACTCTCCGCTCTTGGAGGTATAGAAAGGGTTATCTCAGAGTGAAAATGGAGGGTTCCGCTCAAAATTCGTTTTCTGTGGCGTACAGATCTTAATTTCCCTTTCCTTTTTTCATCGCACGGAACAACTCAATAACCATAGAACACCTCAAGATAATCGATCCAATGCGTGAACAGAACAGCCATTGAAAAAAAAAGACGCTGCACTGTTGTACACCGATTTCTGATATCATGTATATCCGTTTAATTGTAATTTGCTATATGCTTATCCCATTAGATGCAAACTAGATATGCCGGATAATCTAATCGGCTAAAATAAAAACAGTTCACCTCTTCTCGGGTGAATTTTATTCAACTTTCACCTGAAACGCGCGTGTACAGGTTGTGAGGAGTAGTAACTTTCACACTTTTTTTGCTTGGATGACGAAACTATGGTTTATACGGGTATGGTTCTTGTGTGGATTTTAATATGCACCAACATCCCCAATGTCCCGTGAAAAACAGTTTATTATAAAATAATAGTTTGAAACTTTATCCAGGAACCACGAAGTACGGTCAGGTAGACAGACCCCCCCCTCCAAGCGCGTGTGGGTACCCCTAGATGTGCACTATTGATTGTATGCCATGGGTATACCATTTTTGATAGTTCAAACTTCGGAATCGGCGAATAAACGCCCAAACAAGTTACGGTATTCTACAGGAACATCACATCCCTCCCTGTCCATGAGTTTACCCAATCTATTCGGCTGAAACTGCGAATCCGTCGCCATACGTGGTGGACATCCAGTTGAGGTAAACCTATATTTGTTTACCCCTTCAAATCACTCAATCTGGGCTCCGACACCTTCTAATACAAGTTTAAAAACCAAATTTGGTATCACAATGTACTAATTCAGTAGCCTAACGTCAGTAGTAGGGTCTCCGCATTTTAGGTCACATTTTGCCGGGGGAGGTAACTCTTGCATCCGACAGGGGGCGCTGTTTCCATGTTATAGTATAGGGAGCGGCCATGCACGGTTTTTGACCTCTGAGGCACTTCTGGTCACATGACCTTTCACCTCGAATCCCTCCGCGGTGATGCGGTCATGTCTGGCGGTGATGCGGACGCGCGAAAAAGCTTCCGCGGAGAAAAAGTAGTCCCCAGAATTCAAATACGCTGCATGGTTCGATTGGGTCGTATGAGGTATCAATGTGAAGCATTCGTGAAGGGGCATCTGATGGGCCGGGTGCGGGGTTGACGTCATTCTGCGCATGCGCGGTGGACCAAGGTATGGAAATAGACGTTTTGGCATCTAGGGCAGCCCCTAATGGTTCGATGGAGTTGAGTGAGGTATCAATGTGAAGCCTATGTGAGGGGACATCTGACTGGACTAGTGGCTCGGGCGTTGCCACCATTCTGCGCATGCGTAGACAGGAAATTGTGG
Source organism: Hanleya hanleyi (assembly GCA_036873755.1). NCBI lineage: Eukaryota > Metazoa > Mollusca > Polyplacophora > Lepidopleurida > Hanleyidae > Hanleya > Hanleya hanleyi. The sequence continues at coordinate 26,451 of JAVTVY010044839.1, forward strand.
GAAAAGGGTATGGAAATAGACGTTTTGGGATCTAGGGGAGCCCCTAATCGGCCGATGGAGTCGTATGAGGTATCAATGTGAAGCCTATGTGAGGGGGCATCTGACTGGACTAGTGACTCGGGCGTTGTCACCATTCTGCGCATGCGCAGACAGGGAATTGTGGGAAAAGGGTATGGAAATAGACGTTTTGGGATCTAGGGGAGCTCCTAATGGGCCGATGAAGTTGTATGAGGTATCAATGTGAAGCCTATGTGAGGGGGCATCCGCCTGGACTAGTGTCTCGGCCGTTATCAACATTCTGCGCATGCGCAGACAGGGAATTGTGGGAAAAGGATATGGAAATAGACGTTTTGGGGTCTGGGTGGGCCACTAGTGGTCCTATGGAGTCGTATGAAGTATCAATGTGAAGCCTATGTGAGGGGGCATCTGACTGGACTAGTGGCTCGGGCGTTGTCACCATTCTGCGCATGCGCAGACAGGGAATTATGGGAAAAGGGTATGGAAATAGACGTTTTGGGATCTAGGGGAGCCCCTAGTGGTCCTATGGAGTCGTATGAGGTATCGTTTTGAAGGATACGTGAGGAGGCATCCTCCTGGACTAGTGACTCGGCCGTTGTCAGCATTCTGCGCATGCGCAGACAGGGAATTGTGGGAAAAGGGCATGGAAATAGACATTTTGCGGTCGAGGTGGGCCCCTAATCGTCCGATGGGGTCGAGTGAGGTATCGTTGTAAAGGATACGTGAGGGGGCATCCGTCTGGACTAGTATGACGTGGAACTGACGTCATTCTGCGCATGCGCAGTAGACAAAATGTATGGAAATAGACGTTTTGGGGTCTAGGTGGACCACTAATGGTCCAATGGAGTTGAGTGAGGTATCAATGTAAAGCAGTCACGAGGCAGCATCCGCCTGGACTAGTGTGTCGTCCGTGTTCGACATTCTGCGCATGCGCAGACAGGGAATTGTGGGAAAAGGGTATGGAAATAGACGTTTTGGAGTCGAGGTGAGCCCCTAGTGAACCGATGGAGTCTTATGAGGTATCGTTGTGAAGCATTCGTGAAGGAGCATCCGCCTGGACAAGTGTGTCGTTCGCGTTCAACAGTCTGCGCATGCGCAGACAGGGAATTGTGGGAAAAGTGCATTGGAAGGAACGTTTTGGGGTCTAGGTGGGCCACTAATGGTCTGATTGAGTCGAATGAGGTATCAATGTGATGCATACGTGAGGGCGCATCCGCCTGGGTGGGTAGGTGTTAGGAATATCGTTATTCTGCGCATGCGCCGGCAGGCCGTAGTATGGAAATAGACATTTTTAGGCCGATATGGACCACTATTGGTCCGAATGTGTCTAGGGAAGTGTTATTTTGTAGCACTCGGGGTGTAGACCACGACTTGAAGGCATGTCCACAGGTCATCAGTGAGAGTAGTAGCGAAAGCGGGAGTTTCGGAGGTGCGATGGAGTGCATTTGGAGTAGATAACGGCCTATTTTTACATCCAACTACCTGGTAGAGTTACCTGTGAGTGTGAGTGTATGCGCGCGTGTGAGTGAGTGAGTGTGAGTGAGTGAGTGAGTGAGTGAGTGAGTGAGTGAGTGAGTGAGTGAGTGAGTGAGTGAGTGAGGCGTGCATAACGCCCGTGAGGCGTCCCCAACGCCCATCTTAACGCATGGACGCACTAACGACGGTGAGTGAGTGAGTGAGTGAATGAGTGAGTGAGTGGGATCCGACTGGACTAATGTATCGTCCGTTTTCATCATTTTGCGCATGCGCAGTCTGGTCGTCGTATAGAAAGCAGGCATTTGGGGGATTCGTGGAGGTTTGTTGAGTGGTTGACCATCCCGGGTCAAATGGACCGTGTGGGGTATCAGTGTAAAGCTTTCGTAGGAAAAGTGGAAATTGCCTCATTTGTGGGGCGCTCACTTGCGGATGCGTGGGGCGCTGCCCTCAGCCAATCAGAAGTGAGTATTTTGACCCGGTGCATTATGGGACATATCCAAGATGGCGGCGTCTGCCTTCTGGTTCAAGATGGCGGCACGTCCGGTGTCGAAAACTGACCATTTTGTCGGAATGTGGTCATCTGGTGTCGAAAACTGGACCTTGTATGGGTTCCGCCTAATTTGGTGTAGAGATGGACCACTATTGGTCCGAATGCGTCCTGTGGGGTGTCATCTTGTAGTTCTCGGGGTGCAGACCACGATTTGAGGGATGTTCACGTCATCTGTGATGTCATTGGTGAAGTCATCAGTAGGAGTTGTAGCCAAAGTAGGCATTTTGGGGCAGTAAGAAGGTATTTGGTGTAGAGATGGACCACCCTTGGTTCGAATGTGTCGTGGGAAGGGTCATCTTGCAGTTCTCGGGGTGTAGACTCCATTTGAGGGATGTCCACAGCATCTGTGACGTCATCGGTGACGTCATCTGTACGAGTAGTAGCGAAAGAACATGCTTTATAATTGGCTCAGTGCCAATTTTTTCCCACGATTTGGACTGATGAGGGACACATGTTCATTCCTATATTTACAGACACTACCACCACCACCACACACCACCACCAACACCACCAACACACACCACCACACACCACCAACACCACCACCAACCCCACCACCGGGCGTTGACGGGCGTCAACGCCCGGTGGTGGTGGTAGCCCCCGTGTGGCAGAGCTCTTGGATCGGAGCTCTCGGAGCTCAAAGCTTGTGGAGCTCAGAGCTCGGAAATGACGTCATCGCAGGCATGCGCGTGTACCTGTGCTGCACCCGCACCCTGGTGTACCCTATTCCCTACGAACTATAGGGTACAGGGTGCAGCACAGGTACACGTGCATGCCTGCGATGACGTCATTTCGGAGCTCTGAGCTCCACAAGCTTTGAGCTCCGAGAGCTCCGATCCAAGAGCTCTGCCACACGGGGGCTAACACCACCACCGGGCGTTGACGCCCGTCAACGCCCGGTGGTGGCGTTGGTGGTGGTGTTGGTGGTGTGTGGTGGTGTGTGGTGGTGGTGTTGGTGGTGGTGTGTGTTGGTGGTGGTGGTGTATGTAAATATAGGAATGAACATGTGTCCCTCATCAGTCCAAATCGTGGGAAAAAAATTGGCACTGAGCCAATTATAAAGCATGTTCTTTCGCTACTACTCGTACTGATGACGTCACAGATGCTGTGGACATCCCTCAAATGGAGTCTACACCCCGAGAACTGCAAGATGACACTTCCCACGACACATTCGAACCAAGGGTGGTCCATCTCTACACCAAATACCTTCTTTCACTGCCCCAAAATGCCCACTTTGGCTACTAGTCCTACTGATGACTTCACCAATGACATCACAGATGACGTGAACATCCCTCAAATCGTGGTCTGCACCCCGAGAACTACAAGATGACACCCCACAGGACGCATTCGGACCAATAGTGGTCCATCTCTACACCAAATTAGGCGGGACCCATATAAGGTCCAGTTTTCGACACCAGATGACCACATTCCGACAAAATGGTGAGTTTTCGACACCGGACGTGCCGCCATCTTGAACCAGAAGGCAGACGCCCCCATCTTGGATATGTCCCATAATGCACCGGGTCAAAATACTCACTTCTGATTGGCTGAGGGCAGCGCCCCACGCATCCGGAAGTGAGCGCCCCACAAATGAGGCAATTTCCACTTTTCCTACGAGAGCTTTACACTGATACCCCACACGGTCCATTTGACCCGGGATGGTCAACCATTCAACAAACCTTCACGAATCCCCCAAATGCCTGCTTTCTATACGACGACCAGCCTGCGCATGCGCAAAATGATGAAAACGGACGATACATTAGTCCAGTCGGATTCCACTCACTCACTCATTCACTCACTCACTCACTCACTCACCGTCGTTAGTGCGTCCATGCGTTAAGACGGGCGTTGGGGACGCCTCACGGGCGTTGTGCACGCCTCACTCACTCACTCACGCACTCACACGCGCGCATACACTCACACTCACAGGTAACTCTACCAGGTAGTTGGATGTAAAAATAGGCCGTTATCTACTCCAAATGCACTCCATCGCACCTCCGAAACTCCCGCTTTCGCTACTACTCTCACTGATGACGTCACAGGTGACGTGGACATCCCTTACAAGTCGTGGTCTACACCCCGAGTGCTACAAAATAACACTTCCCTAGACACATTCGGACCAATAGCGGTCCATATCGGCCTCAAAATGTCTATTTCCATACTACGGCCTGCCGGCGCATGCGCAGAATAACGATATTCCTAACACCCATCCACCCAGCCGGATGCGCCCTCACGTATGCATCACATTGATACCTCATTCGACTCAATCAGACCATTAGTGGCCCACCTAGACCCCAAAACGTTCCTTCCAATGCACTTTTCCCACAATTCCCTGTCTGCGCATGCGCAGACTTTTGAACACGAACGACACACTTGTCCAGGCGGATGCTCCTTCACGAATGCTTCACAACGATACCTCATAAGACTCCATCGGTTCACTAGGGGCTCACCTCGACTCCAAAACGTCTATTTCCATACCCTTTTCCCACAATTCCCTGTCTGCGCATGCGCAGAATGTCGAACACGGACGACACACTAGTCCAGGCGGATGCTGCCTCGTGACTGCTTTACATTGATACCTCACTCAACTCCATTGGACCATTAGTGGTCCACCTAGACCCCAAAACGTCTATTTCCATACATTTTGTCTACTGCGCATGCGCAGAATGACGTCAGTTCCACATCATACTAGTCCAGACGGATGCCCCCTCACGTATCCTTTACAACGATACCTCACTCGACCCCATCGGACGATTAGGGGCCCACCTCGACCGCAAAATGTCTATTTCCATGCCCTTTTCCCACAATTCCCTGTCTGCGCATGCGCAGAATGCTGACAACGGCCGAGTCACTAGTCCAGGAGGATGCCTCCTCACGTATCCTTCAAAACGATACCTCATACGACTCCATAGGACCACTAGGGGCTCCCCTAGATCCCAAAACGTCTATTTCCATACCCTTTTCCCACAATTCCCTGTCTGCGCATGCGCAGAATGGTGACAACGCCCGAGCCACTAGTCCAGTCAGATGCCCCCTCACATAGGCTTCACATTGATACTTCATACGACTCCATAGGACCACTAGTGGCCCACCTAGACCCCAAAACGTCTATTTTCATATCCTTTTCCCACAATTCCCTGTCTGCGCATGCGCAGAATGTTGATAACGGCCGAGACACTAGTCCAGGCGGATGCCTCCTCACATAGGCTTCACATTGATACCTCATACAACTTCATCGGCCCATTCGGAGCTCCCCTAGATCCCAAAACGTCTATTTCCATACCCTTTTCCCACACTTCCCTGTCTGCGCATGCGCAGAATGGTGCAACGCCCGAGTCACTAGTCCAGTCAGATGCCCTCTCACATAGGCTTCACATTGATACCTCATACGACTCCATCGGCCGATTAGGGGCTCCCCTAGATCCCAAAACGTCTATTTCCATACCCTTTTCCCACAATTTCCTGTCTACGCATGCGCAGAATGGTGGCAACGCCCGAGCCACTAGTCCAGTCAGATGTCCCCTCACATAAGCTTCACATTGATACCTCACTCAACTCCATCGAACCATTAGGGGCTGCCCTAGATGCCAAAACGTCTATTTCCATACCCTTGGTCCACCGCGCATGCGCAGAATGACGCTATTTCAACCCCGCACCCGGCCCATCAGATGCCCCTTCACGAATGCTTCACATTGATACCTCATACGACCCAATCGAACCATGCAGCGTATTTGAATTCTGGGCACTACTTTTTCTCCACGGAAGCTTTTTCCAGCGACCGCATCACCGCCAGACATGACCGCATCACCGCGGAGGGATTCGAGGTGAAAAATCATGTGACCAGAAGTGCCGGAACTATAGCGGACTTAACGGCCTCAGAGGTCAAAAACCGTGCATGGCCGCTCCCTATACTATAACATGGAAACAGCGCCCCCTGTCGGATGCAAGAGTTACCTCCCCCGGCAAAATGTGACTTTAAATGCGGAGACCCTACTACTAACGTCCATATCCGGTAGTTCGAATTACCCTTGCTTAAAATACCAGCATTTTGTGGTTGTTCAAACGACTGAATGATCAGTTATTAGTAGCTTGAAACACCACAACCAGTAAAGAATCCGGTCTTTGAACTACCGATTTTGGTAGCAAAGTACGGAATCGGTGAATAAAGTCCCAATCTTAATAAATTAGGATCCTATCAATGCTCCCCAATCGTATAACGCTATGCAAGCGACATATCCAAATGGGGGAGCAGATATGATTCAATTTTAATTAGACTGATAAAGTCCCAAAGTACGGAGCCGTGGAGGGGACATAGTCAATATTTTTGCCAAAGTGGTACTTCAAACTACTTTCTTTTTACAGTGTAATCACTTGTTTTAATCAAAGTAGATTTAACTATATACTCAAACAGGAATAAACTGTAAATTTCTTTCATCAAATTCCCATAATTTGACAGTGCCACACTGGCCTCATATATGTATCAACGTAATCATATTAAATTTTACATCCCATTCTGTATAATTCACACCAAATGAAATAATTTCGAACTTCATAACCCGTGCACGAAATGCAGTGATTGACGTATTTGTTGGCCCGCGTCATATTTGTTGAAATATTTCAAGTCCATCAGTACGTAATACATAACCTTTGTGCTAAGTTTCCGTGGGTAAGAAGAGACTGATAGACACAGAGAACAATACCAGAGTTTATAAAAAGAGAAATAAAAGCGAATTGGTCTCACAGCGGGAAAAGACAGAAACTATTCACCATGGACAGGGTAACACTGGTGCTCTGGCTAGTGGGCTTGGCCTTTGCAGCTAGTCAACAACAAAGTAAGTCTTTTCTGCGTTAGCTCTTTGTCTGTTATTGCACGAAGAATGACAAGTATAGTATATGCTGGTATTTATAGTCGATTGATTGCTTCGATTATTTTTGGTGATTCTGAAACAATTGTACAAGTATTTGAAGAGAATCCTGGTCAATTCAAGGACGACTGACATACATGATAATTAGATAATGCCCTTAGAAAAAGTTTATTAAAAACAATTGTACAAGTATTTGAAGAGAATCCTGGTCAATTCAAGGACGATTGACAAACATGATAATTAGATAATGCCCTTAGAAAAAGTTTATTAAAATCAAAGGATCTATAGGGAGACGGCCTGCAGATGTTCTCTGGCCTGTTTCGTTTTCATGTGGGCCAAGTTATGGAATATATGTTGTTCAGATTATAGGTCAACCCATATCATGCATACAAGCGTTTAAAGAATATTTTAAAATTCCGGCAGTGAATTTAATCTGTTTGATGGAAAAGTATCCGCATAATGCCGCTTCAATTCCCGCGATAGTTAGAATTCCAAAATACGTAAAACTTTCCCTGGAATTTATCTATATAGATAAAAAGTCAATATGCGTCAAAATTCAATTTTTACTTCCATTGTTTTACGCTGAAACCTTGCTCCAACTTATCGAACTATATGCGTTTAAGAATTTCATCAGCAGCGACAATGTTTTGCTGAAGCTATTCACAAAGTTTTCCGCCGAAGATTTTTAAGTTAACGAAATTTCTAAAAGTATCCTGCGGTTTTACAGTTTGACGCATCTTTTCATGTAACAGACTAATTATACGGAACGGTGACGGTTGACCCTAACATGACCACAGGGGCTCGTTACCGTTGTTATTTGTTTAATTAGGTTGATTATTGGGCGGGGGTGGGTGAGGTAGGGAATAAATGGAGCATTTATTCCCTACCTCGACCCCCCAATAATCAACCTAATAAACCAATTAACATCGGTGACGAGCTCCTGTGGACATGATAAAGAGGAAGTGAAAATCTAGGAAGTCCCGTGCCCAGTCACTAAATGAGCTAGCAAGCGTATACGACGCCATTTAGTACAGAACGATCAGCACTGTATCTCTCCTTCAAACATATTAACGAATATTCAAATTCCAAGATAGGAAATTATATAGGTATATCCATGTAATGGAAAGTTCACTTCTAAGACTGAAAATCTATAAGAAACAAACCTTAGACCCTCAACCGACTGTTGTGTTTTGGTAACACAGCAAATAACTGATAGGTATTTTGGCATACCGGTACCGGTAATTGATGCGCAGAAAACAACTTTTGTTTTATACGCTCAGCACAAAATTGTCTTATATTGTGTATCTTGCGTACCATCTTACGTCCTCATATAATTACTAAACCATGTTCATTTGTAGCTTGTATAACGCTGATATTCATAATATATCACACCTCCGATTTTTTTTAGATGTGATATAACGCACTTTAGTGCTTCTGAGAAGCTTTAAATAGGTAGAATATTTCGCAATAAAACCAATTCAATTCAATTTTATTGTATCAATAAAGCAAAGCTCTCACGGGGCACGGTACAAAACCGCCAACTAAACAATACAAGTACATTACATTCACTTCTATGAATAAATAGGCCCCCGTGGCTACATGATTATCCATCTATCTCCGCCACTGCACATCTGTCTCCTCCACTCGGTGACGGGAGAGGGCCATGTTTTGCCCCACAGGATGGAAAACATGCACCAAGGGTTGGAATGTCATGCCAACGCACACAATGGATGGAGAACTGAATCTACGGGGTGTATCTTTAATAGTAGCATATTCGGTCGTATGATTGACCATTTCTAGAAATAAAGATCATAATTTAATGTGAAGGGTATTTGAATCTAAAATAAATGGAACTTTTTGGAAGTAAAAGCTGGGAGTGTGGCTGCTGACCGGATTGTAAAAATAGAGTTATCTTTCTTTTTCGAACTCTTTACTTTTTGAGACCAAAATTAGAGAAAGACCGGGAAAACAAAAACTGAAAGTCGTGTGAATTTGTGAACAGAAGGCAGCATGTATTTTGTTTATTTTCACATATTTTGCGGTGAACAGAATCTCAAGGTAATACAACCCACACCCTGCGGACCTGAATTCCTGGCACCACCTAGCCCCAGCAGGGACCTAATGATACTGTCGAATGACAGTATCATTAGGTCCTAGTTCAACAAGCTGAACCCTGCTGACATTTAATTTTGTGATATTGACAACGCAGGGTTCAGCCGTTGAACCGAAATTTCCTATCGCAAAATTTTCGGCCTCCCGACCCAGGTAACAGCGGGTGGATTTGGGCTCACAAAAATCGATAATACCTACCGCTTTGCACTCGCTTGGATAGAATACATATTTGCCTACTTCCCTGGCCATTTATTTTCTCCGTCCAGCTTCTTTAATTTCCATAAACGGCGAAAGAAAAAAAAATCATCGCGGCTGATCTTCCAAAAACGAAATCGGCCGCCATTTTATCACGTGACCCTGAATCTCGCGTGATGTTATTCTAAATTCAGGATTACACGAGTCGGAAGAACTGAATCCGCTCAGTCGCTTAGGAGATGAAAAATCCCGTGAATCACCTTTTCCAGTATGTGCCTTCTATTATGCTTGATACCTATAGTTACAATTTTACATTTAAAAGCAGATAATTTGACAGCCTTATGAGTGAGCCGTTTCCGACCTTCCCGTCTACAGTCCCGAAATTACAATCGAGGTACGATCAGTCTCGTGTCACCATAGTGATATTTTCAAAATGGTGGCATATTTAGTTTTGGAAGATCAGCCGCGATGATTTTTTTTTCTTTCGCCGTTTATGGAAATTAAAGAAGCTGGACGGAGAAAATAAATGGCCAGGGAAGTAGGCAAATATGTATTCTATCCAAGCGAGTGCAAAGCGGTAGGTATTATGGATTTTTGTGAGCCCAAATCCACCCGCTGTTACCTGGGTCGGGAGGCCGAAAATTTTGCGATAGGAAATTTCGATTCAACGGCTGAACCCTGCGTTGTCAATATCACAAAATTAAATGTCAGCAGGGTTCAGCTTGTTGAACTACATTAGGTCCCTGCTGGGGCTAGGCATCACCAAGTTACTTGCATTAAACTAGTGTGGACGGGGATAGGTCCAGTTTTCAACACCAATGATGTCTTTCTTGGCAATCTTGCAAATTTAATAACCAGTGCCCCCGCTCTCAACACCCTAAATATGTTTACCTCTACGCCATCAGGCCAATATTCTCCTTACCACGAAATTTTTCACAGTATTGCAATTTGTGCATTTTAATTTAGGTAAGATTCATAGCGTCTCCCTTCCCTCAACGCCGACGACAAAATATTATACATTTTCCATGTTGGTAACTCGAACATCTCCATGGCGCACTTATTATTACCTTTGCACCCTATTGGACCTTCATTAACTTGAGAAAATGGGCCGCCATGAATAAAAATACCATAATCGATGTTGTGATCATCATCCCCTGTATACACGGGGTCTATTATGACGGAAATGCCCATCTTCTTGACCCTCGATTTCAGGTGATTTTGAGGCTCCATAGGGATAATTTTAACGTCTGTAATTAATATATGACAGACGAAGGGCCATTTAGTCTGCCATTTCTGTATTTTTATTCATGGCGGCCCATTTTCTGAAGTTAATGAAGGTCCAATAGGGCACAAAGGTAATAATAAGTGCGCCATGGAGATGTTCGAGTTACCAAAAGGGAAATGTATTTGTCGTCGGCATAGCGTTGAGGGAAGGGAGACGCTATGATCTTAGCTAATTTTAATTCGGAAATTTCAAGGAAATCTATTCAGAATCTAGAAATTTCTACAAAATATATATCTAGTAAACAATGTGACTTTTCTGATACATACACCTCATCAGTCTTTAACAAATACATAAATCTTAGGCTTGAAAACGGGAATTTGAGAGGATAGAATGCACGTCTCAAGATCTATGTAAATCCCACAGGGGCTTGTTGTTGGTCGGTTATTAATTATGATATTTAGAACGTTAGTGGAGTGCCCGTGACTAGCAGTTGTGATCCGCCGATGTGGGTCAAATTTGACCGCGAGATTTCATTGGCTGAAAGTACGGCATGGAATTTTAGCCCGGATCACATGCTAGTCATGTGCACTACACTAGTCTAACGTTCCCAGTTCTTCGACACAAGCGTTAAAATGGGTGGGAGTTGAGCTGCTTTGATTATTGGATTTACCCAATTCAAAGGAACAGAACGGAGAGTTACTATGTTCCAACTGATGAATTGAAGTTTGTAGAGCACACGTAGGTAAGAAATTAGAATGGATGAAGTTTTATTGAATCTGTGAGTTGCCATTTTGGCCGGGAGGATTTGGCGTAAAAACAGTGGTTTTTGTCATTAATAGAGTACCGTAACAGGAGAGTATATATAAATATTAATATCATAATTAATAACCGACCAACAACAAGCTTCTGTGGTAAATCTGGCAATACCTGACACTGACTGACTGCTGAGGTCTTACAAACTGTGACGTCAGCAGCAAACTTAGGGAGAGATGTACACTTACGTGTATGCTGTGTTGGGTATTTGATAATAAAATTCCACTGTTTCTTTACGGATGACAGGTTGATGGGCTTACAGAGTTGAAAATCTTAGATTCCATGATGAATAATCCACAGAGCAGCTAGGGTGGGGGTGCTTGGTAGTCCCTTTAACCATGAGTAACTCAATAGGATATAAGTACTTTTTCTCTGGGTTGATCGTAGCTTTTCATCCGTGCAAACCCAAGTGTTGAGATGGAAATCACCTCTTAAATAACAGATCTACCCCAGTGAAAAAGGGATTCTTTATTTGTAAAATTCTATTGTTATCTGTAAATGAATGTGAGCCCACCTGACTCTAACAATGGTCCCAAACCCTGATGACGTATTATATCTCTTTCAATCACGTGATGGCTTCTGTATTCATTCATGTGCATGACACGTGATCACTTATCCAGAAATCTAACATCGCTTTTGTAACGCGAAACCAATTAATTTTCCATTGTCAATGCAAGGTACATGTGCCTCAAGGCGTGAAGTCCTATATGTAACCCGATACACCAAATTAAAGCTTGCTCTTCAGACTGCCAGTCCAGGGACCTCGCGCTGGCAATTAAGTTGATGTCATGTTACATGAGGGAGGTGACAGGCTAAATTGAATTGTATAATGATCCCCACCTGCCATTTAATTGTCATGGATGTTGGGGGCCTGCATTGCATCAAGGGATAGAAGTGGTATTTTATTGTCATTAATGTAGGGGGCCTACGTCATCAGGCTTCAGGACAATTCACTGAATTATTCAATTTTCTTTCTTCTCACTCAGTGTTCAGAGTCCCAAGGGTTCAAGAAATGGGTGAGCATGCATTTCTTATAACTTCACATGAAAAATGTGAAATTTATTCTGTGCTGACAATCTTCACCTCACAGTACAACAATGTAATTTATTTCGACTTGAACATCGAATTATCGAATTAATTTCATTTTGGGGAAAGACATATAAATTGTTGATCAACTTTATCCCCCATGATGTTATTTTCATTTGAGAGATTGTAGAGCAGTAAGGAATTGTAAGGATATGCAATGGAGTCAGTTGGTGTCGAACTTTCCATCAGCGAAGGGCATCGTTTCAAATTTTGTTTGAGTAGGGGATGACAACTATGTATGGCATACCGAAACACCTACAGCAACAAGATAATGTGCCAGAAAACAATTCGAGCATCCGCTTCCAGGGTGCTGCGCAATGTTTGGAAAAGTTTCGGTATTCGTCGTTTTTACAAACACGAGGTTGAACGACATAAATACATGAGGAATTGCGTCAGTAAAGTGATCCACATCAGTAAATTCTGGATTTCTCACCATGCTAATGTTGTTCACTGAATTTGCGGCATGTTTTGTTTTGAGAGAAAAGTTTTTTTTTCTTTCAATGGGCGCGAGAATTTGTCTGTATGCTAATATATATATATGTAGTTACTACATTACTAAGTAGCAACTCCATTCCTAATGTTACACTTATATGTAAGCTCGATCCCTTATCCTTACAATTCCTTTAGCATATTCCTTGATGTGATAATATATCATAATGTTCATACTATAACAGCATCAATTCTAACTGTGGCCATGTCAATGTGAGATTTAATGTGTTACCATACATAAATATGTTTTTTGTTCTATTTATTATCAATGTTGTACTATCATATCTGCTATTGGCAGGGCTTTATATTACATGTTGTTCACACCTTTTAAGGGTGTGCCCAAATTAAATATGCCCAAATTATATGAAGTTTTGGGGAGAGAAAGAATTCTAAAAATGTTCAAAATATTTAGTTTGTTGGCGAGTATTCAACAGGAAATTAATAACTGGTTACTTTTTTAACCTTTTCAGCAATTTGCATCCTGTTATTAATCCATCTTACATGTGTTTTTAATTTGGGCACATTAGCGTAAGGCCAAAAAAAAAAAATATGTCTGTTTCCGATTACGGGCCAGAAAAAAATAGAGTAGGTAGGGCCAAAAAAATTTTTATTTTGGAAATAAATTTTATTTTGATGTCCAGTACTCCTGTCCCATATACAATGGTCTACAAATATATTCTTGATTGTATAACATTCCCACCCACTTTAACATATTCTCCCAGGACACATCCCCCCATATTTTCAGATATTCAAAAGATCTTATCCCCCAAAAGATAAAGGGGGGGGGGGGGGAGATACCCTCAAAATATATTGTTGGTATTTTTATCTCTACTGGATCCAGCAAATCTTGATATTTCAATAAGTTCTGCTGAAACCAGTTATTGTACTGATATTATGGAAATGAGAATTGCCAATAATGTGTTTGACTGCTGTTTACCACCAAAACGAGTATCGTTTTAATTTATTAAGTTGATATGCAAAACAATATATTTCAAGGATTTCCGCCCAGAAATGATGAAATTTTTAGTGAAAAATACAAAATTCCATGTGGAATTTCAGTGCCTTCCATAGGGAGAGTGTACTTATTTTCTGGAAAAGCCTGAAGAAAAAATTGACATATACAACATAAAATGAAATGGGAAATTAATTTGAACATCATGGAGGTTTGTACCAGCGACTAGCTAATTCGAACAATTTGAGAAACGAGACGCGATTCAAATTCAAATCTTTATTGCACGACATTTGTAGAAATACAAAGTATGGCAGTCCCATGGGTTAACCAGGATAATGGTCATATAGTTATCTATTAAAAGTACAGAAAATAACCGACATATACACAGCACTCAACATACACACTCATTCAGCGCACTTATTCGTCAGAAGGCATAAGCCAACATTTATAAAGGAAGAAGTACTGTTAGCAAAGTAAAAAATTTAAGCACTATTAGCATTTTAATCCGAGCACTAAGAGTTTCCGAGCCATGTGGTGCTCAGCTGGGAGGAGTTGAGACACGAAATTTATACATGTGGTGTAGTGCTTGGGCGCATCTGTCCGCATAGTTCTCAGTTGGGTTGAGAACAAGCTGTAAGATTTGTTCCTCATTTAGCTTATCAGGAGTTTCCGGAAGAGTTTTTAACAGGACTTGCCTTTGAATCTGTACTGAAGGACAAACCAGCAAGAAATGTGTCTCGTCCTCAACTTGGTTCAGGGAACATACTTTACAAATTCTCTCCTCCCTAGTAATTTTTGGTTTTTTGTATCTACCAATTTCGACTTCAAGCTGATGGGAGCTAGTGCGAAGACGACTTACAGTTTGTGCATGGTTTTTATTTTTGATTGAGCTCAGGTATTTTTGGATTTCATATTTTTTATATATTTTGGCCAGCAGGTCAAGTTTTCCTGTGTACTCTGAGGCATTGATATGGTTGAAGAAATTGTTCTGATATTTATCTTGAAGCAGAATTTTTAGCTTCTCCAGTTTTGTTTTGAATTTATTTGGGGTTAGTGGAGTGGGGGGAAAACAATTTTGGGAATTCAAAACTTTAAGGAAAGTTAGAATTGTGTTTTCCCAGTTATTGGGGGTTGCAGGATTCTGTATGTAATAGGAGTAAGCATCTTTCAGTAGAACATTGTCAGTGTTTTGTAACCTGTTCCTGTACTTTATCGATTTTAATAAAGTCTCGTGCAGAAGTGGGTACTGCCCGAGTTCTGCTCGACAAGCAATATTTGTTGTTCGCTTCGGTAATTTAAGTGTCCATTTACAGAATTTGAGAAGTACCTGTTCATATGGAAGTTTATCGTTCTTTTGCATTTTTATCCAAAATTCGTCTATATTGTTATTGATGAGAGTTTTGTTCAAACCCCATATTTCACTGTTATATAAGAGGATGGGTTCGATGAGGCAATGGAAGAGGCTGATTTTCAAGTCAATGGGGAAGGAACAGTGACTTGTGTTTTTTTCCAGTTTGAAGAGGGCCTTCAAAGCTTTGTTTTTCAGATTCTCCATTGCGGAAGTGAATTGACCTTTGTCATCTAACATAGTTCCAAGATATTGGTATGTATTACACTGCTGAAGAATATCATTATCGAAATAGAATTTTGGCAATATATTGTTTTTATTTTTGCGGGACTCCATAATCATAATTTGCGTTTTATCTTTGTTGAGTTGTAAGTGCCATTTATTGCAAAATTGGTGAACTCGATTTATGGAGTTCTGTAGTCCCTGAGGGGTTTCTGATAGTATCAGGAGATCGTCTGCATAGAGGAGATGCGAAATTTTTTGACTTTGTAAGGTTACAGGTGAACATACGGACATATCGAATTGAAGGTCGTTGATGAAGAGATTGAAAAGTGTTGGACTTAAACTGTCTCCCTGTCGGACACCAATGTCGCTAGGAAAAGCGGGAGACAGTTTATTATCTACTTTTAGTTTAAGTGTTCCATTACTGTAAATATATTTCACGAGTTCATAAAATTTTCCTGTAATTCCCAATCTTTGGAGTTTAAGAAATAACCCATCATGCCATACAGTGTCGAAAGCTTTTCGAAAATCGACAAAACATAGGTAAAGTTTTTTTTTATCGTTTTTGACATATTTATCTATCAAGGTTTTCAGAACAAATAGGTGATCTGTTGTTCGATGGTCGGCACGAAATCCTGCTTGTGTTTCTGGGATAATGTTGTTGTCGTCAATATATTTGACCAGTCTGTTATTTAATATTTTCGTTAAGAGTTTGCCAAGGCAGCTAAGAATAGC
This sequence comes from Hanleya hanleyi, assembly GCA_036873755.1. Taxonomy (NCBI): domain Eukaryota; kingdom Metazoa; phylum Mollusca; class Polyplacophora; order Lepidopleurida; family Hanleyidae; genus Hanleya; species Hanleya hanleyi. The sequence goes on from JAVTVY010044839.1 coordinate 42,537, forward strand.
AATTCCTCGGTAGTTCTCTGGATCCAATTTGTTGCCTTTTTTATGGATTGGGGAAATATACCCAACTGACCAATTTTGGGGGTAAATTCCAGTTTGAAAAATTGAATTGAATAGTTTAGCTAATGGTGGGAGGAGAACATTGCATCCATATTTCAACATTTCGTTACTTATATTATCAGGTCCAGATGACTTGTTATTTTTTAATGTTCTTACTGCTTCTTTAATTTCTTTATAAGTAATTGTATTATTCAGAGTCAAGCTTGGAATTTCAGTATTATTTTCTAGAGTAAGCAGTTCATCTTTGATCAAATTATCTTGGGCGCCATGGCAATTTTGTCGATTTAGATTCTTAAAATGGGAAAAGAGAGAAGTGTGTAGATCGTTCGGTTCTTCGCTGGGGGGAGTTTTTTCAGATTTTTCTAAGGATTCTAAAATATTCCACATCTCTTTTGTATCGGAAGTACCCAAGGCATTTAGTTGTTTTATAAGAATTTCTTTGAAGTCTTTACATTTTTTCTTCAGCAATTTTTTGTATTCTTTCTTTTGGAAGTTGTATTTCTGTCGGATGTCATTGTCCCAGGGCTTTTTGGAAAGAATTTTTCCAAGCGCAAGAACAGTGCGTCGGACTATACTACAGTCTGAATCAAAGTATGGTTTGTTTCTTCTTTTTTTAGTCTTTTTTTTATTTGGTTTATGAAATATTGCCCGAGGGAATGTTTGGGCAGTGGCTGCTATCATAATGTTAGCTAGTTCTTCTGTTGCATTGTTAATATTGGCCTGTTGACTACCAATGCTTTTGTTCATGTATTCATTTATTTTACTTAGATTTTCAGGTTGAAGCAGTATGGTTTGGTAAAGGTGTTCCTTATCTTTGAAAAGCTTGACTGATGGGCCGATAGGAGTTAGTGGCACATAGTCTTGGGCATGTTGTTTTTTCTTCAGACATTTAATATTACAGCTGATTAGACAATGTTTGGAATATAGATTAGGGGGGTGAACCTGCATGCTCCAAACGGTTTTGCGAAAAGATTCTGTGCATATAAAATAATCTATAGCACTGTTGCCTCTGGAGTCAAAATAGGTCAGATTACCAAGAGAATCTCCAACGGTTCTTCCATTCAAAATTCTGAGGTTTGTTGATCGACATATGGAGAGGAGTTTTTGGCCATGTTCTCTCACTGTGCCATGCATATCCATATTATTCCTTGGCAAAGGAGAATCTACAAAATATGTTTGGGGAAGAGAAATATATTTGTCAGAGTCTTGTTGAATAAAGTCCGACAGATTTTTCGTTCGGGCGTTAAAGTCTCCCATCAGCATGGTATTTCCAAATTTGGAGAAGTTTGCTATATCGATTTCTAGATCAGAAAATTGATCGGTATAATATGGAGAGTCTAGTGGTGGGATGTAAACTGTTGCCAAGTACAGGTCATCATTCCAGCCAAAGAATTCCTTAGTTAGTTTGATCCAAATGATATTATCGGAGACAGATATTTTTGTGATACTAGAGTGTAGAGATTTTCTGTATAGCAGAACTATACCCCCAGATTTCCTTCCAGCTGAGCACCTACCCTTGGCTGGGATAAAAACATGTTGATATTCAAATAGCTCTGTTCCGACAAAGTTATCTAAGTCTGTTTCCTTGTCTTTTGTCATCCAAGTTTCTTGTAATCCTATCACATCAAAGTTCTTGATATTGGAAATAAAATGGCAATCGTTTTCTCTTATTTTTCTGGCTAATCCATCTACATTCCAAGATGCGATTGTCAAAATTCCATTCACACTCATATTAAGATAATATAATCTAATACATAAAAAAAAACTACTGTAATGAATTACACATCCACGGGGAAAAGGTTATTTTTCATCAACATGTATGTTGTGAGATCAATTTCAGTTTGACAATAACAAGTATGTCAGTTGGATAACTCAGATAGCATAGATGGATAATATGCTAGTGGGTTGAATTTGTTCGGTCAGACACAAATCGGACCATGATATGCATGTATCTGAACCCAACATTGCATTATTTCATCAGTTTAGATATGGTGTTTCAATCTTTTCATAGTCTGATCGCATCGCTCGAATTATACAGGAACATGTATTTAATATCGTTTAGCATATATAGATAATCAGGCATATAGATGATCAACATTGATCACAGTTCCAGCTTAATATGTACTAATAAAGTTGGTCAAAAGCATATGTATCCGACTTATATATATAGATAATCAGTATTCATCATATTTCAAGCGCTGCATGCGCAAATTAATTGAATGGAAACACATGTATCAAACTAAGTTAATCAGTATTGGTCGCAGTTTCAGCTTAACATTTACTATTAGAGTTGGGCAAAAACACATGTACCAGACATATATAGATAATCAGTACTGATCATATTTCAAGCGCTGCATGCGCAAATAAATTAATTGGATGGAAACACATGTACCAAACTAGATTAATCGGTATTGATCGCAGTTCCAGCTCAACATGTACTATTAAAATTGGGCAAAAGCACATGTACCAGACATATATCAGTACTGAACATATTTCAAGCGCTGCACGCGCAAATTAATTAATTGAATGGAAACATGTACCAAACTAAGTTAATCGGTATTGATCGCAGTTCCAGCTCAACATGTACTGTTAAAATTGGGCAAAAGCACATGTATCAGACATATATCAGCACTGTTCATAATTCAAGTAATGCATACGCAAATTAATTGAATGGAAACACATGTATCAAACTAAGTTAATCGGTATTGGTCGCAGTTCCAGCGCTGTATGTACTCATAAAATTAGATAAGAGCACATTCCCCTGGTGGAGGTACCAGTCAGAAATGGTCACATTTTCTAGCTCTAAATCAATTGATGAAATTTCTGGAATACATTAAAATAGATATGATTTTGGACCTTTATACAAATCTATCTAGTATTAATCTCATTTTGTCATTATGGTCATACGAATTCAGTTTCAGTTTACATGTAACAACCACAATCAGGTGAAATTACTAAAAAAAAGATAATTAATTAACATTTTCATTTTCAGTTTGAATATACCCGAATCATTTAAAATACTACAGTTACATGTAAATAGCAGGGTTGGTTGAGTCATTAAGATCAGTCCAAATTTAGAGTTCTGCAGATGAACTTAATATGGTCTATTAATGGTTGGCATCATATATGGTAACCCTTGCTGCATGGGATTGCTCAGCCAGTTTGTAGGGTGTGGCCACATGGGTGGTTGGTACCGGTACATCATCCAGGGGTTTGTGAACGGGTGGTGAGTTGATTGGTCCAGAGTGCCGCTCCCTTGGTTCCCAAAAGACTGTTGGCAAGGCAGGGGGAGATAATTAGATCCTGGCCGCTGAGTTATGTCCCCTGGTCTGTCAGAGTCCTTTCCAAGTGGAATATTTTCCACACTAGTTACCAGTTTTTGGGCGGATGCCCTGTTTGACTCTACTGTTGAATGTGTCGGTACAAGTTTGGGTGGAGCCCTCTTCTGTTTCTCGGTGTGTTGTTGAGGAATTACCTGGTATGGACGGAGTCCTAGAATTGTATTGCAGGTCGATTTGAGATTCCTCACTAATTGTTTCAGACCTTCTGAGTTTAAGTGAATTTGATCTGGTTTCATGTGAGAGCCAAAGTCAATATTGACATTATCTACAAAATGTACATCAGTTGCTTTGCACAGGCCTCTCAGTCGCCGATTAAAATCTGGAATTTTTGTTTTCACATCTTTGCACGGTGGAAGGCTCAGAATAGTGATCGCACTATCAGGGCACTTATCTTTGACGTTTTTGATAAGTTTTTGGTATTGATTTATCATATCTTCAGTTGAAGTTAATGGGGCATCATTAGTTCCAACTAGGAAGCACACACAAGTAGGCTTTTTGGAGTCCTGTTTCATTCCTTGAACATATTTATCTGCCCCATAGATGGTTTTATTTTTGAGTGTGGTGATTTGCACCTTCCTATTTCTATAGATTTTCTTACCTTCCAGTTCCCGGACATTTGAGTCACCAACTATAAGGAGGTCACTTGATAATGACTGGTGATTTTCTCCATTCATTGGGGAGGTCATTTCAGGCAGGGATTTTCTGTTTTTTGGACCTGCCTTTTGTGTCCATGTTTCTGTGTCTCGTTTTTCAGAGTTCTTGTCGGGAGATACAGGATTACCACTGGCAAGCACAGGCTCACCACTACCTGGTGGCTGGGGAAATGCCTGGTCAATCTCACCGGTCACATTAGTTTTTCCAATCAGACCAGGGGTTCTTGTAATATTTGCAGGACTCGATGTTGCCACAGTCAGCAGATCTATATTTTCAGGTATTGTGGCCGCTGCAGTAGGAGGCTTGCTGATATTTACAGTTTGAGTTTCCACATTTTTTTTGTTTTGTGAAGTTTGGGGTGGTCTCTTTACCAGGCTAGATAATTTTCCGTCCATTTTGTTGAGGAGTTGCGAGAGGTGTTTAACACTCTCAGTCATAGTTGTCGTCAATAAAGTTACGCTACTGGATAGTGTATCCACTCTGGAACTCAGGTGGTCTACCTCCTTTTCTATACGAATAGCTTTTTCATTGTTTGTCAGGCATACCTTGATTGGTCAGGCATACCACATTTGTGTTGTAATACTACACTGGTGTTTTCAACTTAAGTTAAGAAGAGCACAGTGATTCTAATTTCTATAGTCTGCAGTGTCAGTCTGTATACTGTACTATAATGTATTTACTTTGTATTTCAGAAAGCCTGCAGGACTGTAGTAAAGAAGCTGCAAGAAGATCCCTCATTTGTGTTGTCATTCACAAGGTCAGTACTATAATCAGAAACAGAATGCAGTTATATCAGATAAAGGAATGGTCTGTCCCTCAGGCATTTCTTCAGGCACCAATAAGGATCTATAAAATTGTTGTGTATACAATTACATTACATAATTATTGCTAGCATTTTTTTATTTTATTTTTTTATTTATTTTTTTTTATTTTAATTTTTATATGTATATATATATGTAACACCTATTTTAATGTACCGGTACCCTGTATCTGTAATTGTTTTTTCTTTTTATCTGCCACATGTGGCGCTATGTATGATACCTATCTATTCATGGCAATAAAGAATCTATCTATCTATGAATCAACATTTATCTACACACAATTAATAATTTTTGTTTTATATTATTACAGATTTGAGGACAATGAGGCTACTGTCATAAAAGTGCAGCAAGAAGTTCGCAGGATATATTCTGACCGGAATTGGTCCATTGCAACTATTGCTAGTAAGTACAGGTTACGTATGTGATTTTTGCTTTATTTAAATAAAGTGCAGTAGGTCAGTTACTTCATCAGAGGTCATAATTATCAAACGGTATCAATGGCGTCCGAACGAGTTGAAAAGTGAGGAAGCCTAAGGCAAAGTGAGGGGGCCCAAGGAAAAATTTGCCTATATCTTTATCATGGGGTTCTTATGGGAGCAACCCCGACAAGTCAGGAGGCCCTGGCTCCCTGCCGCCCCCCCCCCCCCCCTCCCCCCATTACCCCTGGTTCCCACTCCAATGGAAATGCTGGAGTCAGCTTATCTGTTACAGGTACATTACAATACTTATTGATGCTTGTTTTTTAAGGTATTTTCTGGTGCATAGCTTGGTAGACTGGCTCAAGATTGGCAATAATTTTCACTGAATAGAACTTAATATTGTTTGTAATCTGGTCTTGTAGATGCGTTCAAGAAGATGTGGGCAAACATGAGAGACGACGATTCACGACAACGCCGTGGCAAGAAGGAGCATCACAGGGAAGCAGCGAAAGAAGCCAAAAGAATCCGTGATGTATGTATTATAAGAGTCAATTATTGTTGTTTTTTAAAACTTTTGTTGAATTGACACAAAATAATACTAGTACAATGCATTACTTTAAACAAGGGCTCAGTGTACGCCATCTTGGATTTTCTCATGATGCATAAATTGGCTACAAAGTTAGAAAAATTCAGTGTCCTACAGCATTTTTATCGGAGCTTTTCCAAGTCTGATGGGTGGGGGTGGGGGTGCTAGGTTGAGTTAATGTTTCTTTGCATCTTCTGTATATGTTTTGCTTGCACGTGCAAGTATGTTGAATGAAAATGTTATTTATTACAGGATGGCGAATGCGTCGGTGTGTTAATTGTTAAAAAACTCAGTACTCACTGATAATATTTTCATATGTTTCAGAAACTGAAGAGACGCAAGAAGGCACTACAGCTTGTGAACTGGCCAGAGGACCGAGTCCGAGAAGCAGAGATCGTACTTATCCAAGAGATAACCTCTCCCGAGAAGAACGATGACCAGAACGGTCATTTTAGATTCCGCTGAGTATCACTTATGTTTTGTCAAGTCTTTGAACTATTACATTATTATATTAGGAATTAGAAGCTGTTTCTGGGCAAGTTTAGCACTCTCTTCAGCAATGGAAAGCAAACTCTCAGATTTTCCAGCACACTTGTAAAGGTTGTTCATATGAACTGGGTAATACAATGTATGTGGCTTATTGAAAATAGATCAAGAATGTATGCATATTCTCAAGATCAAGTCATCTGTTTAAGGTGGATCATGGGAGTATTTTTTTTAGAAAAAATCATTATAATTTTCCCAGATTTTGTTTTTTCATGCGTCACAAATTCAAAAGATAAAAAATGAAAAGAATGTCTTAACATACATACACCCAATTGATAAAAAGTGGATAGAAAGCGGTATGTCGCCATGACACTTTGGAAAATTAAGTTATTTTTCTGGATCACAGGAAGGCCTATAGCAATACTTCAATTTTTTCTTATTTATGTCGAATTTGCTGGTACAGTACCGACCATCTTAAAGGTTCTACCTAACGCATTAGGGATTAAGTCCGAGCACGTTACGATTCACAGCATGCCCGTTAGTAACCTGCTAACGCGGTCTCAGAGTGCGTTAGGAGAGCGTTACAAGCACGTTACCTGTGAACAATGAGTGCGTTAGATCGCTAATTTAATTGTCTCGCAGGCTCTTCGAGCGCGTTACATAGAACAATAGTTGCGTTCGAAATTCTTAACGACCTCTCACCACCTCGACAACGCCTTTTTTTATAGTAATGCATATATACGGTATATGTACTTGAAAATAAACCTAACTATTCAGTTAAAAAAAATTTAAATTCATCGAATTACGGCCAACGTTCATTTTCGACCGTCGGGTGTTCAGGTAATCAACTTGCCCTTTCGGTTAGATTTTGCTTGGTGAATTCATTATCTATTTGTACTACACTGAGGTCATATTGAGCCCAACTAGTGGTCACATCGAAATATCTATGGCCATGGCATTATGTAGGAGTTAAAGCAATTAAAATTATTGTTTGAGGAGAAATTGTTGCTGCGTATTTTTAATTAGAAATAGTGAACCCGGTGAACCATACATACGACATATTTTTAAGAAATGTAATAAATAATTCCAGAATACATTTTGGCGCGTGATTTATTCTCTGAAAATAAATGGGCGAGAATGGATAAGGACGCTTTTTGCTGTATTTTTAGTAGCTATATACGGCATATTTTTATGATTTGTATTTTCTCATACATGTAATCAACCTCCTACCTACTTGCTCTTACCAATATACTAACCTCAACGTTTCTTGTGGGTTTAGTCATAATTTTATGTTGTAACTGTTAATTTTACTCAAGGGATTCAAGACAAGAAAGACAGGTTGGGAGCCCTTATGGACAAGATCCCAATGAGCTTTTTCGAGAAGTGGACACAAGCCCACAACTATACACACGTATTTTCATTGGGGAATATCGGAGAAATGCATGTGAAGAAGAATTTTAACAAATGTGACACAAACAATTTGGCACGAAACAGTTTAATAAATTATTTTGAAAAAGGATTATTAAATTTCATGGAAAAAAAAATATTTTGATTCGGAATAATAATAACCAGAGAAATATATAGGAGAAAATAAGTATTTTTTCTTTGGTTTTATGTTTTGCTTTTACATTTACCATATATTTTCCAAATATCTCAATGATAAGTTGTCAGCTCATTTCCCTCTTCATATTTTTTCTTGTTTGTACGAGAGAACAAATGATTTTTTCGACTTTTTTCTTTCTTGAAATTAATTCATGAAATTTAGTAAACACCAGAAAAGGAATTCCTGTTTTTTATAATTGATGAAAACATTTTGTGCCAAATTGGTCTTGCTATTGTATTTGTTAACATTTACCTTTCATGTATTTGTCTGATATTCCCCGGCAAAATATATAGTTGTGGGCTCGTGTCCACTTTTGGAATGTATCGTAGCATGACCGTAAATTTACAAGCAATAAGGTCAGTTATACTTTTTGCCTTCCAAAGTGTGGATGAGGCGAATATTCCTCCACCCGCCTATAAATAAGGTGATATAAGTCAATATTTTAATATTAAGATATGTTATTCGTATGGCTTATACGCCCCGAGATGGTGCCAACAAATAACTAAAATTAACCTGATAAATACATGTTAAAGACGTCGGAAGGAGAAATATTTCGTCTTCATACGACTGAGTAAACATTTAGAAATCTGGTAAATACATGCACTACTTCCTTGGCTTGATATTTATGTACCGTAAATATAACTTTCATGGCATTTAAGAAATATATTGGAGCGGGATTTTTCAACAAAGTATGGCATGACTGACCTCTGATATAATCCACATGATGTTTAGTACTCGATACGGATTTAGATCGAGATTCTCCAGAAGTATTCGTGACGGAAGTATTTTGAAACGGTCGCTTCCCAAGGACAGTGTTCGCTTAAAGATGATATAATACGTTACCCTTCTGGATTGGACTATAAATAATATTCAGATAAAATTAGTATACATATAAGCAGGCTATGAATATATGAGGAATGTATGGAGCTTCATACAAAAAGTCAAGATCAATATCAATTACTACTGAATCTCTGCGACAAGTACTGAGTGGAACAATGATTCTGTAATTAACCTCATCACTAATCGATACAACTTCGTCAAACACATACTAAGTTTGTACCGTTCAAATGGGCAATCGATCGTCATACTACAGCCATTCAGTGCAGTCACGATGACTATACACTCTCAAAACAACTCAATTTTCAGGGATTCTAGTCTAAAATTCAGGACAAATTCCCAAATTTCAGCTACTCTATCCCTGAGTTCATGGTGTGTGTCCTGACTTTCAGGAGAACCGTGGAAACATTTGGAGAGTGTGAAAACACTCCCGCTGTGCAGCTTAACATATTCTCCGAGCGTGTTAGGTATAACACAATGAGACTTCTTCAACCAAGGGTGGCTGAGTAAAGTGGCGTCAGCCTGGTGCGACCAATGACATGGGGCCAGTTTTATCCTAGTCGATGAACCCCCCCCCACCCCCCACTAGCATGAATACCGATGCAGTCGTCTACCGAATTTAGAATACAAGACTATGAAAGCCTACAGACAGACAGTTTGTTTAAAGGGTTCACTCTATAATTTATTCAACACCCGACAAGCACAATGCGAAAACGATATTGATGTGTATTCCCGGGATTCACGTGACCTCATTTCCCGTTTTGCACATGGCGAAAACTGGGCGAGCCAAAAAGCCAAAGAGTTATATGTTAAACGGTGCAGTTCTGAGGGAAAATGTGTGTTTCTTGCTGGGCTTTTGGGTGTTCTGACCGGTCTGACAGGAATAGGACAAGTCATTCTTTCGCTTTCTTGCAATAATGACCCGCCAAGGCGATAAGACAGAGGATTTATCCAGAAATCGGCGGGAATGCATCTTCTGGGAATGACTGACCCTTAAATTTGCAATAAAACATTCAAATGTTTCAATCATTTATATGTGTTGTTACTTTACCACATTCCACAGTAACAGTTATAATGTATACAAACTGTTTCCAGTATTTCACCTGCACAAATTCGTGCTGACTTTTTGGGCGTATACAAAATTCTTCATTATAAAGCCAGTTGCGCACATCGCAACACCGGGAGAGAAGATTGGTCACCACAGGGACAACCCACGGTGTAATACCTATGGGCCGTCATAGCTCAGTCGGTAGAGCAACAGCGCGTGTAGCCGGGGCTGTGGGTTGGAATCCCGCTGATGACCAGTTTATTCTTTCTCTCTCAAAAATCATTTCATTTTTGGGTTTACGCTTTTATCATTTCTTAAAACCTTCAGTAAAATTACTAGCATGGTGACGTGTTTCCGTGTGAACTTCACTGATTGGACGTTAAGACAACGAGGAGCTGCCACAAGATACTGAAGCTCGAGTAACGGAGGACTCGAGATACCAATAACCGTTACTTTAAACTTTTAACATGAAAGGTTACTTTGCATGTTTATTTCTTCCTTCTTATGGAGGGAATATTCATCTGGAACGGGTCAATACGGAACGTGACAAAAAAAAGGATTTCTCAAAGTATCTCTAGCTGAATTATCATGGGATTGAATTTTGTGATTTACAAACAACTGGCAATTTAAACTTGGTCGAGTGGGAGCATTAAAAATGTTCTTCAACGCCACCATCGCATCACCAGCCGCAAATGAATACAACAGTTATTTCAATGCACCTGCTGCTGATGCTGTAAAATCTACTCGATTCCATAAATACCATGTTCACCGGACCCAAACTTGAAACTCGCACAACACCCGATGGGACACCCACCCAAATGCGGGCGGGCGGGTCAGAACCGCCAAACTGTAAATTCCATCTCTGTAGTTCTCTCTGCACTAAAGTGCTTCATCAATAAAATATTTAGAATGAGAGTCCCTGATCGGTGGAGCTCGATACGACGCCCATTTAGATTGATGTAATTCCTAGTGCTCAACATACGATAAAAGCAACAGTCAATATTTTGAAGTCTATATTGAAGAGAAATCTCACATGGCAGTTCTTAACTACTGTTGTCTAGTACTTGTCACCCACAGATTGTCAATCTAAAAATTTCGTTACGGTCTTCATTAAGAATTTCATGTTTATACCACCATCCTCCATCAAATTTGAATTTTAATAATAGTCCAATTGTATCCTGACGAAACGGTCCCCCCTATACTCTTAAAACGCAAATGTTAGATTTAACATCTAGAGGATTGGAAGAGGGAAAGCATTTAGAAAGTGTTGTTTCACCACTTTTGAGTGTTGGATGCGACAGCTTAAAATGGTGCATTTAACACTTAAAAGTGGTGAATACAACACTTTCCAAATGCTTTTTCTCCTCCAACCCTCTAGATGTTAAATCTAACATTTGCGTTTTGAGAGTGTAGCGTGCGCTAACGTGCTCAGACGCCACAACCGGAAGTTATGAGATAGGACGGTTACCTCTGCCTTCTAAGTGGCGACTCTGAGTTAGGGGAGACAGAAATGCCAAAGTTAGTTGATAGCGGGAATGCATGTGTTTACCAAAGGCTTACACTAAGAGCACTTGGACCCAGTTGGTCAGGAGCCAAAGCCAAAAAACATAAATAATTTGGCCAGAAAAGAACTTATCATTTGCTATAGTTCACCTGGAAGAGTTAGCTAAGACACTTAGATATTCAGGCAATATAAAATGACTATCCCACGTTCTTTTCGCCGGACCTAAAATACCATAGCGGATTTAGAATCTGGAATAAAACACATTCTCATATTACGATAGAATTCATAAAATTCCTAGGCGATCGTGGGCTACGAAGGAGCAGTACGGTGGATGACCAACCTGAAAGCGCGGGGTACCGACATTACCGACTCTGAAAGCGCATTGAGGCATATCTCCCTGACCTATAATATAGAAAATGCTAGAATTAATTAGTTCGCTGTCCTCGTTTCAATAAAGATGACAGGCAAATAAATTCGATTACAGTCGATACTGAATATAAATCCAGTCAAACTGGAGTTACTGCAGTATCCGATACATGTCTATATAATGATTCTGGGAGTGTGTTACGTTGGACAAAGGGCAAGATAGTGTAATCATCACAACACTTATTGGAGAGCGTTAGGTTGAACAAAGAGAAGATTAATAACCTAAATGACTCGACAGAGTGAACGGAAACAATGCCCCAGGGCACAAGGACTATTTTCGTTTGTTTCGGTTGGGAAAATATGCCGTACATGAGTTGCAAATAAAGCAAAAAAATATCCAAGCTAGGTTTATTAGATAGTAGCCGAACATTATCGGCATATGCAAAGTTACGCAGTTATGACGAGGACTAAAGAAAGTGTCCGATGAAGCAATGCAGAATATAAAGGAATCGTCTACAAGCCAAGTTGAGAAGTTATGCAATTAGGCGAGAAAAGAAAAAAGCGTTTATTGATGGACTTACGCTGACAAAGAGGGGAATATTGCTGACAAAGTTGCACAGTTACGGTCTCTGAAAAATACACACTGCGAACAAAATTGTGTTGAAGCCATTTTAGCACCAGAATTGAATTGAAAATAACACAAATTTGGGTTACAATCAACACCTATGTGTGTTAACTCAACTAGATTTTATGTTGATATATGGAATTCAACACAAAAGCATGTTCATTTCAACACAAAACGTTTTGTGTTGAAGCCATTTTAGCACAACATTTTGTTAAAACAACACAATTATTTTCTCAGTGCAGGTCTATAGAATTGACGCTGTCAGAAAAAAGAGAGACCGATAAAGCTGGAGTTACACAGTTACGCTGAGAAAAAGATAAAGGGTCTTACAAAGTTACGCATTTACCCTTGAGTGAAATGGAGTTACGCAGTTACATGTAAGCTGAGAGAAAAAAGTAAAATTCGCCGAAGTTAAACACTACGCTCTCAAGAAAGTCTATAGCTGGAGTTACGCAGTTACAGTGAGCAGAAGAGCAAGGATCTCTCGATGTTAGGCAGTTACGCTGAGCAGAAATACAAAAAAAATTCACTCGCCAATCTGTTTGCTAGAATTTGGGTTACACGGATTGAATTTCATCGATATTGGGAAGTAAATTTTGATTGTCAACGAGAATCGATCCCACGGCCCATCGAATGTGTATGTTTTGTATGTAATGACTATGCTTTGTCATAACGTACTATGAATCCAAAACCCAAAATACCGAACTCAAATATCAGGTAAAGGGATAAATTAATCGTTGAAAGTGCATGGGCAAATGCATAGAAATGAAAAGAAAGAAAACTTGAGCTGGGAGTGGGGGTGAGAGCGCACCCAGATCTGCCAGCAAATGAGAACTCGACCTTATTTATAACTTTATAAATCATTCATGTCATTGAAGGCTGAAAATTAAAAGTATATATTTTCATTCATATATTTTAGTCTAATCATACTGCGTGCTATAGTTATATTAAGTTAGAATGACGGCGAAGGTACGAAGCGTATTATCCACGTTTTTGCAAGGTACTGGTTCAACTGAACGAAATGAAATCAGTTATAATAGTGCTAGCCTGGTAACTGACATGTGGAAAAAGAAAAGAAACGATAAAGAATTGTTTGATTCTTCTCGCATCTTTAATCCGACGGAGAAATACATAGACTGCTCTGAATCCAGGGCATTTCCCCCAGTGGACATTTGCCCCATCGGACATTTCCCCCATGCATGGACATTTCCCCCAGTGGAAATTTCCTCCAGTGGACATTTTCCCCACCCTATTTTTTTTAGGTTATTTTGAACATAGTTTTTAAATAATTTGGCAAAAACACGTTTTTTTAATATTTTTTTATTCCTATAAAAAGGATATATGGATTTCCACATATGTTTTACGATAAATGAGTCAAATAGTGATAATGTATTATACATATACACAGTATATAGCAGAATTATAGTCATATAGCACATTTTAAAACAATATATCACATATTTTTACAAGAAGTTTTAAAAAATAGCATAATATTCATACACGTAGTATATATTTTAACATTTCAAGAAAACATTATATCACATAGTGGTAAAATAAAGGATGTATTTTTAAACAATATAATTTTGTTCTATTTTTTGCCTCAGTTTTCACTTCAGTTCAGTTTTATGTTCATCAAATGGCTTCATGACACCGACCTACGAACAGGTAATGTTACGCTATATATCATGTATACATCTTTTATATTGTTTTAAAATGTGCTATTAGACTGTATAATACTGATATATACCGCGTATATGTATAATATTTTATCACATTGTGACTCATTTATCGTGAAACATATGTGGAAATCCTTATATTCTTATCTACAGAAAGAAATTGTGTTATTGCCAAATTATTTAAAAATCATGTTCAAAATGACCTAAAAATATAGGGTGGGGGAAATGTCCACTGGGGAAAATATCCACTAGGGCAAATGCCCACTGGGGGGAATGTCCATTGGGGAAATGTCCGCTGAGGGAGATGTCCACTGGCGGAAATGTCCGTACACCGACTGCTCTGAGATATCTTTATCTTTGCTGAAGTTTGAAGGAGATTAGACTTAGAGAATAGCTCTGTGGATGTTCCAAGCTCATTGCATTGAGTTCACTTGGAACATCAACTAAATCTCATTTGCATACTACATGTATGCCTAAATATCATATTTACATTTCAAACTCCAGCATCTCTGAAACCGCGCGTAATATACATGTATATACATAGGATAAACAGAATCTTACTGAAAATCATGAGCACTTTTTTTCTCTCTTCAAAGTGACCCCAGACCATTTGGACCATAATCAGCTACTAAATATAAAAAAATTACCGTTACCGTTTTCTATTGCTCTATTAATAACAGAAAGTGACTAAAATCAGCGAAAACAGCGTGAATGTCGAGCTGGATAAAAAATATATGTTAAAACGAAGCCCGACAGCCAAGTACAGCGGCAGAAACAGAAATAGGATTCGACATATCGATAACATAAGTTCATGACATTATCCCCCGACGACAGTTTCCCCAGCCACAGTTTCCCCACCGACCGACATTTTCCCCACCCTAATATTATGTGATGTAATAATTCGATCTGCCAACAATCACAGTCGCGGTCTGCCGACAATCACAGTCACGCTCATTTCCCCACCTTGACTTTTTTTAAGTTTGCACTTTGGAGAGTTTCAGGAATTCAAGGCCGATTACATTTTAGTTGACCATCGGAAGAGAAGGAATAAGATGAAGACAATTGTATGAAGAGATGTTCATATACACACCCAATTTCTCGGGGTGTTTTGACGATTTAGACAGACCTGAACTTTCAAACAATACATTATCACAAAAACAATTTACTCAAAAGTATTGATTACCCACTGTATAGTCACAAACTATAGATAGCCTTGCCGAAAATTGACGAAATAACACTTGAATTCAAATTTGATGTGGTCGGCACAGGCATACATAAGACCATGCCAAGAAATAAATAACACACAGAAAACAGAACATAACAACGTGGCAACAATAATACCGTAATATTATATATTGATAATCTATTCTTATTTATCATGCCTGAAAAGAAATCATGTTTGCATACATCTGTCGATGTGCCACTAAAAAGTAATCTTCCTTGAATTCCTAGAACTCTCCTACGTGCCATTCTCATGGCATCAGATTGAATTTCCCCTTTGGTCTGATGTCAAAGTGGGGAAAATTGCGGCGCGCAGCTTTTCTGCGCATGGCTCTAGCCCAATCAACAGCCTCCGTTACTAAATGAAGCGAATTTGTTGAGATTACTAAATGGGGCCGATGATTTCCGAAAAGGTCGACGTAAGTTCGGAGAGCCAATCAACATAGGCGTTGTATATCGACGTATTTCTCGTCCACCTCCTTCATTGATTGTTTTTGTTACTTGCTTGTTGCACATAAATACATAATAATATATACCTCGCTGAAGTTCAGATGAGTAATTTTGGCCGAGTAATTTTTCGATATTATATTTTGTGTTTACTTTGATCTGTATTGTGTTACCCTCCCTCACTGAGTTCAAAAGACCGGCGACATGAAACAGATATCATTCGATACACATGGCCATTATATAATTTACTGAAAGACGCACCCTTGTTGATTGCCTGGTCACATCTGTCACATGCTTGATCCATTTTCCAGGGTCATTGTCAATTAATGCTTACAATAGCTCTGTTTACCGACGGATTGGAGGTTACAAACTCTGACGTTGGAAGAATGCTACGTGCAAACTTTAAAAAAAATCAAGGTGGGGAAATGACCGCGACTGTGATTGTCGACAGATCGAATTATTACAGCACGTAATATTAGGATGGGGGAACCCTCATACTGTCGTGGGGGGAAATGTCGGTGGGGAAACTGTCGTCGGGGGACAATGTCGGTATTCCTTCACAAATATTACAGTGGATGGAACTACCGCCAAACAACCGATCCCAGGCATTTTTGTCAAGTCCCTACTGCAAGAAACGAACTTTCTAATCCATAACAGAATAGTGGATGAAAACTGTCGCTTTTTTGTTTAATGTATCGTGTATAGCCCCATTTACCTACAGTTTTGTGTCCAATTTTAATATCACCCATGAATCAACTTTACAATTTGCTAAACTGTGATGTACTCAGTGTCATTTTAAATAAAATTGAATATTGACAGAGTACATGAGTATTTTATCGATGAAAGTGGACAAATGTAACGAAACGAAAATAAAATGTAACATCCTTGCTTTGAAGAGCACATCGTTATGTCAGCAAATCCGAACACAACTCTCAATAACTTCATCAACGTGTATTCATCAGTATAATATGTTTTCATTCATATATTTATTGAGTTCCAGGTTAAGGCCAGGACTCCGTCGCCCAGTTCCGCTGCTGACTCTTGTTTTGTTCTATGTACCTAACGCGCTCGGAATATATAATGAATAGCCAGTGGGTAGTGCAGTTGGCAAGGCTGCAGTTTTCAGCGTGTCGGTCACAGGACTGAAAAGGATTTGAGCAGGTAGACCAACAGAAAACTACATAAAGTATAGGTCCGTGTAAAGCTTAACATTTCAATTTTCACCAGCAATACCAGTATTAATTTTATTTTTTATTTTTTTATTTTTTTAGTTTTGGGCATTGACGCCTCGTGATACGATCGGGCATTTGGAACTGACGAACGGAAATCTACGAACCTGCCACCCGAAATCATCGAAAATTTGAGAATGATGACCCCCGGCCGGTTCTTTAATTTTCATATTTTGCAAAGTCTGAAAAGGTTGGACAGTCTATTTCATATTTTGCTTTAAAAAAATCATTTGTTATATTTTGTCATGAATGACATATTAAAAGGTAAAAAAAATAATAACATTTTGCAAAATCTGAACATATTGGACAGTCTATTTTCGTATTGTTTTTTTTTAATTAAGAAAAAATCAATTTGTTTTATTAAGGTCGTTTGTTCTCTGTAAAGCCTTTGTGGGAGGCACGCGAATAGGTGCGAAATGGGCAAAGCACAGGACAATTTCAGAATGCAGCATACATGTAGGTGTGAAATGATCAGTGGGTTAAACTAAAGTACGCAGGAAAATATGACACTGACATAGTCCATGAATAGGTTGTTTGCTGTATTGTTCTCCGTAAAGCCTTTGTCGGAAGGCACGCGCACAGGTGTGAATATGATAATTTCAGTGCATATGCGCAAAACTTCGGGTAAAGAACAAGAGAGGATATGAATTACAAAGACTGATATGATATGGAGAACGCATTCTCAAATCTTTGCTTTTCAGTGGGATTAAGAGCGTTCTATATAACTTATGAAAATTCCCACTCGAGAGAAGGAAAACATATTCCAAACGAGCCGCCATTACTCGAATAAATATTCCAGTAAAAATTATTAACGACACTCTGCGAGAAACGAGACTAGAGCGCATCATGCCTGCAGCTTGCGTCGAGCGTCGTGATTGGCCTGGTTTCTTTCTGCGCGCTCATCCCATTCTCTTAGACACAACGGAAGTAACACCAGCTCTAAACAAAGGATCAGCTGTTCTATCAATTACAGTGCCGTGATCGCCACCCGCGCAACTGGGGGATTTTTAACCTAGGCCTCAATGGAACGTAACAGGTTTTTCCTAAAAATCGTCTTTCATACTTCCGATAAATTTCTACAACTTGGCGAAGTGAAAGATAGTACATCCGTTCAAATTATGTGTTAAAATCAGAGCTGAACTAGCCTTTTTCGAAATTTTTTCCATTTACTTCTGTGTTAAATTTAGGCTTTTCAGAGGGAGGAAAATCCCCCACTGACGTCATTGTATCATAGAGAATTTGTGAGATAACGAGCTCGTCATCTGGCACAGGTTTTAAAGAGTATTATATCGGAAAATCCCATCATTTTCTGACAAATAATCCAATAATTGAGTAAGTTTTGATAAAAGGTATACCATAAATCAGCGGTCAGTTCATCTCGTTCCATATTTATGGCGTTTATCACATTTACCCGTGAACAAGGGGGGGGGGTGCTTGTGACGTAATTTTTACTTCACATTGCCTTGTGCTCTGTGGGGCGTGTCTGTCTTTAATCAACCAATTAGATGAAGCCGCGGGAGAATTTCTAGTACATGTACATTAGCTGACCAAACTGAAATATCCCGGGCGCGGTTCACCATAACGGCCCAATGATTGTAACACATTCATGTTGAGCGACTGGTGACGTCATTGCGATTTAGGCACGTTGGATCCCAACATATCCTCTATTTTGTGTATAACGATATCAGGATTCATAATTAACGTGAATTATGGGAAAGAAATGATACGTGCACGATATGATAAAAACCCCACTTTATCAGAAGTAATATATGCGTGTGAGCCAGAGCTTGTCACTAGATAGACCGCACTCCGGTGGCCTAATGGTTAGAGTGTCGGTCTCGTAAGCGGTAAAGTACTGGGATCAATCCCAAGCCGGGTCATACCGAAGACTCGAAAAATGGAAATTGTTGATTTTTCGCTTACGCTCAGCATTAAGAGGATAGAACAAGGACTGGTTCGCTCGGTGTCAGTATAATGTGAATGAGTGGGGTGTCATGTCTGCCTACGGCATGATATTTCAGTGGGACAGCACTATAAAATGGCAGCATTGGATCTGCTCTGTTACAAGTAGGTGCAAAAAAGTTTATATACACCGATACCAGAAAATTAAAAATGAAAGTACAGTTAGAGCTACCACTCAGTCATTCAAGATCAAGTTGATTCGATATGCTTGCTCTGCATCATGATCTTAAGAAGGAAATATCAGCAAAGTGATGGACGTAGCGCCAGGTCTTATTGCTATAAGCATAATGGCGTTCACCCAAAATTACTCTAACATATTTTAGGGAATACATGAAAGAGAGAACCCACCAGCAGTCCCTCCAGAATGCGGCGTAGGTGTGAAATGATCAGTGGTATAAAACAATGCTACAAAAACAAATCACTTGCCCGCCGACATAATCACCAAACATGTAGTTTCCACTCGAGAGAAGGAAAACATATTCCAAACGAGCCGCCATTACTTGAATAAGTATTCCAGTAAAAAATGTTAAACACTCTGAGAGAAAGGTGAGAGATACTAATTTTTTCCTATTTTTTTCTCTGATTATTACTGTTTCGAATCAAATAATATTTTTTTCATGAAATTTAATAATTACCCGAAAAAAATCTTCTTTTTTTAAAATAATTGTTTCGTGCCAAATTGTTTGTACCACATTTGTTAAAATTCTCCTGGACATGTATTTCTCAGATATTCTTCAGTGAAAATAGTTGTGGGCTGGTGCCCACTTCTCGAATAAGCCCATTGGGATGTTGTCCATACGGGCGCCAAGCCTATTGGGCTGCTTTCCTCAAGGGCCCCTGTCCTGTGTTCCTTTATAGCGTTCTATAGCGTATTATTATGAGTAAACTTATCAGTTACAACATAATATTATGACTGAATCCACAAGAAACGTAGAGCGTAGTACATTGATAAGAGCAAGTAGGTAGGAGGTTAACTATGAGAAAATACAAACCATACAAATATGCCGTATATCGCTACCAAATATACGGTAACACGCGCCCTTGTCCATTTTAGTCCATTTATTTTCAGAAAATAAATCACGCATCAAAATATGTTCTTGGATTATTTATTATATTTCTTGAAAATATGTCATATGGTGCACCATGATCACCATTTCTAACTAAAAATACGCCGCAACAATTTCGCCTCAAACAAGTACTTTTAATTGTCTTATCTCCTATCTAATGACATGGCCATAGGTATTTCAATGTGACCGCCAGTTGGGCTCAATATGACCTCAAGTACAAATAGATAATAAATTCACCAAACAAAATCTAACCGGAAGGGTAAGTTGATTACCTCAACATCCGACGATCAAAAATGAACGTTGACCGTCATTCGATGAACTAAAAACAAAATTAACTGAATAGTTTTTAAGGTTAGGTTCATTTTCAAGTACATATATACTGTACATGTATATATGCATTACTATAAAATAGGCGTTGTCGAGGAGGTGAGGGGTCGTTAAAAATTTCTAACGCAGCTATTGTTCAATGTAACGCGCTCGAAGAGCCTACGAGACAGTTAAATTAGCGATCGAACGCACTCATTGTTCACAGCTAACCTGCTTGTAACGCTCTCCTAACGCATTCTAAGGCCGCGTTAGCAGGCTACTAACGGGCATGCTGTGAATCGTAACGTGCTCGGACTTAATCCCTAATGCGTTAGGTAGAACCTTTAATCTGGTCGGTACTGTATGCTCAAAATGACCTCAATGTGATAAGATACAAAGTCAAGGAGTATCAGCTCTCAGTTTTGTCATTCCGGAGATAGGAATAAAAAGCAAGAGGAAAGTGTCCCCCCCCCCCCAGGCCAGGTAGGATTACATTTGCCTTATGCAGTGCTGTTGAATTTAAGCCACTCTGCCTTTCTTCAGCTTTGTCCCGTATAAAATAACTCAAATTGGACAAATTGGAGTGCTCCTGCGATGAAACTGTTTGTACCAATACGGTCATGGGATAAGGTATTTCGATTACGTTCAGAGCAGTTATTTTCTTACAACTTCTTTTCAAGTCGGATATGACAAGCACACACACAGAAATATACTAAGCATAGGGCAGCTGAATCAATACACAAACACATTACAATGGCAACGATAATTTGTATAAAGCAGGCTGAATGTCTCCTTGAAATCGCTTCCGCTCTTTGAAGGATATCATCCAGGATACGACGAGAAGACAAAGGCGTTAACATGGGTTTGCGCTATGCGATTGTTCTCCATTTGCTTTCGTTATAGACATGTTATCATCCACCAACACGTCGCACTCGAGCAGAGATGATGAATCCTTGAAAATGCGATGAGACGGGAATGCGATGAGGTTGGGGAGGGGGACTGGACTGCCGATGTGAATTGAGATCGACTGGACTAATCTTTGTTTGACAAATTCTTCGAAACAATGTACTTTTCCATATTCAACAGAAGTTATATGGTAATAAGTTTGCCCAACAAAATACGAATGTTGGTCGGTTCTCAACTTAGGATCGAATTGGCAACTTTGGTGATTGAAATATGTTTAACTCTGTTCTATGCAATTAAGTAAATGGATTGCAATCCTAACCTATTCACTAACGAATCTCATATATATAATTGTTTTTCTCTCATTCTCCGAAAATCGCAATTCTGGACAAGCTTGTGCCGAGAGTAAACACGATCCAAATCTTAAGATCTTCTCTAAAGTCTAACTCTGTCAGCATGAAAATGCCACACAATGCACTTGGGTCTCCTTTGCGTCTTGATATGGTCAGACCGTTCCATCCACTTGGGAACCTAGTCCATCTGATATCAAAATATGTAATTTGCAAAATGATCACATCAATTCACCCCATAGTTTGACAAGTTTCCAATTGGGGAGTATGTAACTGATGGGAAAGTTGACGACGTCGGGCGACTAAAAAGCAACCATATGACTCCACAGGACAGACTAGATCTATAGAAGACGAAGGATTCTAAGACGTAGCCTTGGTATCTCATCCGCGCTTTTATGGTGGGGAATATGAAGTAATCACACGGCCCACAGCGAAATTAGATACTATAAATAAAAATAGGCTAGTTTCCTGCACGAGAGAAGCGGTTAACAGTTTTTAATGATACCGGCAAGACATCATGAGTTTTCAAAAATATAAAATTCGTATCACTGATCCATATTTTTAATACATATGATTTCCGTTGCAAAGTGGTTATCTAGACTATGATGTATCTCAGTTACGCTATGACTGTGTCGGTTCATATGAACAATATGAGGATCTTTTAATATATTGGTTCGTACGGCTCCTAGCCCCGGGTTAAACGAAATTAGACACAAGTCATGCTCGTATTTTGCTATCAGCATGGGATATGTATTGCCAAGTTTGACAAACTTTGAGTGGAGGTGCTTGGTGGTATAACCCTGTTTTATAAGTTTCTGAAATAAAGTTTTGTGGCGTTGATTAAAATCGTCACATTTAACACAGGATCTTGCAAATACCACTAGGCGTGAATGTATACGCCATAAGCAGCTCCCACTGGAATATTACTGTCCAGATAGGGCAGACTATGATACTTTCTTCATTATTTTAGTATTAGTTGTCACTTTGGGGTTTTCTTGTTGAATTTTCACCTCAAATTTTGACTCAATAATGGAGAGCTTTCCATATTCTAATAGATAATCTTGCTAGGTTTTACATAGAATAGTGTCATATGATCAGCGGTCATATAACCGTGAGCAGCATAATTCAAGACAAGTTCCATTGAGTATAAAGGTGATTCAGGAATAGCTTCATCTAAGACAAAGCTAATATTTGTGAATCGATATATCTGGTCGATACTAGTCTTGCTCTTTTCCTCCTGGACCTAAGGGGACAATCGATTCAAACTTTAAGCAAATGCGGAAAGATAGGATATCGATAACGGATGGGTGTCACGTTTCCCACTTAGCTGAGAAAGATCAAAATCGGCACGTAGGCTGTTAATATGATATGATGAGCAGAACTTAAAAGTATTGAATAATGGCCATGTTATAAACCAATACAATAAGAAACTAACGATGGTGCAAAGGAATTAGTGGAGACCAGTTTCTGCCAAAGTTATCGGTAAACGGTCTTCATCACAAGCGAAAACAAATCTTGTTCCAATGAAGATTTCATGTCCACCACAATGCTTCAAATAAACGGCGAAATCGAGCCAGAACGAGCGCCGGTGATATGAGGGCAATACACTTGCATACATCTGAATAATGATTCATTGTCACAAGTTACTGCTGGATCAAACAGATCTATGCAAAAAAGAACTACCTCGCCAAGTGTCCCAGTAGACGGAAGAACTGATCAGGACACCAACGAGGGAAGAAGGAAAGCAACGACTTTTGCTAATCTAGATTGCGCCAGTTTATAGGGGTCTCAATTTCAATTATGTTGACGCTCACTGATGCATGTTCGAGTTTGAGCAAAACAAAAATTATCTGTATCCTTTTCTCTTCGATGGATGAACATTTTTATGGCTCAAAACTCCTGAAACCAAATAAGTGTCATAAGGGCACGTTATTTAATTGTGTTAAATTTCAGGCATAAGTATATGTTATCGGTCTTGGTGCTGTTTGGTAGAAGATTTATCAGGCGAGCCACCAAAATAGCTTATAAGTCAGTGAAGCGAGCGACCTTTTGCTTGGCAAGACTTTATCACGATCTGTTGGTTGGCCGGCCTGATAAATCTCCCACCAGACTATACAAAGGCCGAGAACATATTTATCAAAGCCGTCTGACAAAGCACGTTTTCCTCATAAATGCTAAAAATTTCTACTTCAAGCTTTGCCGCAGTTTGCGTACAACGCTATATTGTTGGCATTCTGATAAAGTCGCCGGTAGCCATGGAAGTATATTGATGCACCATTCATAACGCCTACGACGCAATTATCATAGTCCACTGCCTTGCGGTTTGCGATAGATGACGATTTCCTATCTTCACGTTATTTTATTGTATCTATTAATACAGGTTCGGCAATTGAGTCCCGAAGAATAAGAAAGTATCGACTATTTCAATGTTTACGTGCCATTGATGGTCTGCGTTCAAGCCAAGCCTGGGGCACGCGTGGATTGCGGTGCTGATCTTGTCTTAGAAATATGGTATTCAGGTTAAGAAGGCGAGAACTATGCCTGGACAGCTGGCTACCGAGTGTTCGATTGGATGTTTTATTTTGGACAATGCCATCCCTTCGAGGAATCTTTTTATTTTTAGTCTATGTACGACAAGAGACACGGCTTAGTCAGATGAACACGATCATCAATCAGCCCATGACTGCAGTTCGCATCAGTCGAACTTAGTGATTAGTGGATGACATTTCTTAACAAAACTAGTGGGCGCTAAAGTTGGCTTCTGGACTTTTTGTCTCCTTTCTGCAGTTTTGTCGAATTTTGTTGCCTAAGATAATGTTTCTTTTTTATATTAACTAGCGTTTGCGACTAAATGTTACGGTTCTTACAACAGCGTTAACTTTCAACATTTGCTCATTACTTTTGTAATTCTCATTAGAATGACAAAGAATTTCGAATGTTCATTCCATCAAGAATTTTTTCGGCAGTATTCTGCTCGTGTCCTTTACTATACGGTTCCTAATCGAGCGTGGTCTTTCAACAGAACCCGTTGTCTTTTGTTGTCGAAATGTTTAGTCCCATTCAAGTCATGTTCATTTCCACTGCATTCGTCCATGGAGTTGGTCAGCACGCCATGTAGTGCGACGTCAAATTTACCTCAGCTGCCTTTTTAAAGACTGAGTGTATGACAATATGATTGTTGTGTGTCGAACCGCTATCAGATGACACAAAAGCAAATTTACTCGTTTAAAGTTTAGTGCTGTTAATTGTTGCGCGTTATAGCACTCTGTTTTTTGTTGAAATACATTGTTTAGTTTATTTTATTTAAATCATTGCTCATACATGCCCAGAGGACCGAATTACAGAGATGATAACGATATAGTAAGTATGTAACACAATCGACATAAAAAGAATACACTAAAATATAGAAGGTTGAATATATACAAAAAATAAAATGAATACACTAAAAGATAGAAGTTGGAGTATATACAATATAATAAAGAAAATAAGAGTATACATATATTAATATAGTATACTGTTCGAAGATTAAGACTAATTTAAAATAGATAAATATATATGGTTTGTTAATAAAGTACAGTTCGACACGTTGATTAATAAGCTTTCAACTCGTTAAGACATCAACTTCTGTAGATACTGATGAATTGTTGTAGGCTGACAATGAAACGCTTAAATCAGTCAGCACGCCATGTAGTGCGACGTCAAATTTACCTCAGCTGCCTTTTCAAAGACTGAGTGTACGACAATATGATTGTTGTGTGTCGAGCCGCTATGAGATGGCACAAAAGCAAATTTACTCGTTTAAAGTTTAGTGCTGTTAATTGTTGCGTTTTATAGTGGTGTTAGTTGGGAAGGAGGGTGTTAGTGGGGCGAGTTTTTTAGTGAGGGTGTTGCAAAACATTGCAGCGTGGAACGTGAACGAGAACGTGTCAATGCTGAACAAAGCCTTTGCTGCCTTGAAATGAACAGTCGACGATGTCAACGGCTAAAAGTCACCGGCTATCGTTGAAAGCCCACGTTCACCTACGTACCGTCACATTGCGAATGTTTTGTGTTACATGCAGTACCATAGACCAATAAATCGCTAATGTTGAGTTAACGCTGCTGTAAAAACTGTAATAGGTCCAGACAATCCACAGAAATCCACAGAAAAAATTATGGGAAGCATGTATGCATCAAAAATATCTTATCGATTATGAGATTTTTGAATGGCAAGCTCTTTGGAGTGACCAGAGCCTTCATGGGAGCAAAGTGACCAGCAAGTCAAATATCACCGATTGACGCCAAATATCATTCATATAATTGTAAAGGGCTCTGATAATATTGATTCTGGATTTTCTAACTGTCCCTGGAGATATCTGTCAATCCGGTTTTTTCGACATTGATAGACACCCACCAGTGATTGGACAATATGCGATCCATGGAAGATATGTACCGCAAGTCCGCTCGCGGTGAAAAATAAACTTATTGATCTGACCCAAATTTCTATTCCCCCTTCCTGGAGTGGTATATCTAATCTCATATATTCGTCAAAACTTTCACTTTTTGCTGTCGTCGTCAGCGGCGTCTGTCTATTTGCCAGTGTGTCTGTCCATCTTTCTTGTGGACAGGATATCAATAACGAAAATCAATTGAGGCGATATGCGATAGGTGGGAAAAATTGACGACGTCTGGCGACTTAAAAGCAACCATATGACTCTACAGGAAAGCATCCCTCGGCCCCAAACATTCAGACCCGAGAATACGGTTAATTCTCGGATGTAGCCTAAGTATCTCAGCCGCGATTTTATTGCAGGTGTTCATGTGAACACTATGAAATATCCACACGGCCCCTAGCACCGGCTTAAGCGGAATGAGATACGCTAACTCGGGAGCTGTGATGACAGATCAGCTCAAAAAACTCTTTTGATGGTAATGAATGAGCATCGTGGACGTCTGATGGAGTAAATGCCTCAACACGGGGTAACCTGGTAAATCCATCGGCACCTAACATTCAGGGCGGAGAATACGGTGAGTTCTCAGACGTAGCCTTAGTATCTCAGCCGCGATAACGTTACCAAATTTACTAACAAATGCCAATCTGAATACTTCGTTACTGAAATCAATAACAATTCTCTGACGGTGTTGGTGTTTCTTGTTGTTAATGTTGTTGTCACTTCCTCGTTGTTCATTTTACGATTTCGTTAACTATAAACCAGTTTCCCATGAGCTGAATATGCCACAATTACCTCATGTTTTTGCCGATTACCTCTGTATCTTAGTTTTTACGCAACCGGGCGACAAATAAAGATATGTCTATAATTTTCCGTTTTTGATTACGGCTAATTAACTTAATTAAACAATTGTCAGTGATGTTTAATTATCTTGTTACGTATGGTTCAACATGTCTAGAATTACGTGCTAGCCATTTTTAAGTGTCGAAATCATTCGTTTGGGAGCGAAAATTCAATTCTAGGTGCGTGTTACTGTCTTCAGTATCAGATGTTGGTGTTACTGGAAACAGTCACGTTATTCAAAATTGTGTTTCGTTATTGTTTATAGTATCGATCTGTTAGCTCGTTATCAAATATAGTAACGTTACTCAAATTTGTACTTTACTGGACGGGTTAAACCCAGGCATTTAAATGTAATACTACATATGCAGCTGCTTTTGGGTCAAGAGCCTATTGAACCTGACCGACCTTGACCTATTTTATCAAGGTCAAATTCCAGTATTTGCACTTTCTTCAAGGGTTAAATCTGGTCTCCGAATTCATATTACATAAGCACCTGGTGATTGATTAGACGCCTATCGCAGTTGACTGAACTTGACATATACTGTTTATTATCATATAACATGAAGAAATATAGCTAGGCTTTCCGAAGTAATACTACGTATAGATATGGTGATGGCCCAGAAGTATGTTGAAGATAACTGACCTTGATCTATTTTGTCCAGGACAAATTTTAAATAGTACGATACTCCATGAAGGATTATATCTAAACTGTCCAATTTTATACCACATATGCATCTGATGATGGACCTGAAGCCTTCTAAATGTGACTGACCTTGATCTGTTTTCTACAGGCCGAAATCTCTATATTAAATCTACGATCTCTGAATTGATGTTCCACATGCAATTATGTGAGAATGTATAAGAAACCTGTTGAAGATGACCGACCTTGATCTATTTTTCCAAGATCAAATTGCTAGATTGCCGTATAAAGTTCTATATAGAGCTATGAATTGGTTTATGCTCTACCGGAACCTCGGCGCAAAACAAACCTCATTAATTAAAGCCTTGACACAAGCTAACATTGCCCAACATCCCATGTATTTCTTTACGATGGAACTACAGTCAACGTTGCTAGATCGCATCTTTGTTAACCTACAATCATGTAGTTGTCCAAGATTTAAATATACATCTTGTACATTGCATGTTTGCTGAATGTAGACAATTACTGATAGCAGAGAGGTCATTGGGCTATCCTTATGTTTGATGAAACCCTCATTACCATTTCCGGTTCCGTCGTTTGATACCGCCCACTGGGTTCGGTTTATTCTGTTCTACACCAACTTCATTTTTTTCGAATTTTATCACGATCATTATGTTTTGTTCAAGTTTTTATAATTACTGCCTATTTACTGCCTATTTACTGACTAGTTCAATAGTCCAATGATAAGCACATGGCGGAAAGAGAGGAAGCAAAGATATGATGATGTAAGGACATGACATAACGCAAGGGTATGCCGACTTGAATGTATATTGTCGACAAAAAAAATGATGATTCTGGCGCCCATGTGAGAGACGCCAGAGATAATCGAATTTTGTAATGTCAACTCTCTTGGATATTGGTGATGATATTGTCATATAAAAATGACAATGTCTATTAATTTTTTAGAACCACACTGTCCACTGCTTGTTGAATCTGACACTCACATCTCTTGATAAATAACTCATGTGCTGATCAGTAAATCTTGTGTGAAAATAGTGTGAATGCTACAACTGAAAGGAACAATTGTGAATGACACAATAAGGATTTAACTTTTTGTGCAATTCTGCTTACAGAAAAATTAGCAAGAATAATCATAATGAATTATGAACTATTTTGTTACGGTATATGGTGTTTCATTAACCGAACAGTACATTCGAGCCACTAAATTCCTATCGTTATATGCCACCAAATTTTCAGGCAGTGGTATGATCAAGTTATCTGACACATTCTGATAATACACAGTAACAGAGAACTAAGGTTGTTTCGCACTGGCGCACCATGAGCATGCCGGGACAGATATGGAATGCAAAAGAGTAAGAATCGGTTTGTATTGCGTTTTTTTTCTTAATTTTAAATTTTAAAACGATGCTGTAAATAACGTTTTCTTGAATCAATATCGCAAATGGTATGTCGCTAATGTAGGTTCACATCGCTGTATCGCCCTCTCTAAGTAATGTAAACGCTGGAATACTTGCCAGTTCACCTGCTCCAAGCATATGCCAGCGATCCGGGAAATACTCGAAAATTATACTACTCGGTGAAGTATTTGCATAACAGGGACATCATGTTGACATAATTGAGAAAAATATAGCTTGTGCTCAGCAGAACATTTTGTTGTGAACGCAGGGATAGCGCTTATATTGCTTTGCGCATATATGGGTTTAATGTCTGACAATTTCGATCGAATCGGTGTATAGGGTTCAGATAATTGTTAAGCGGAAATTCCAAATTTTTCGACCACTTGATTCCGGGAGGCAATTTGACGCATAAAGCCCAGAATAGTTAAATAACAGGTTGTCATTCGGGAATACTGTTTTAGAAAAGGTTTTTTGTTATATGTATTCCATATTGAGCGTATTACAAATGGGATGAATTCCGAAACGCAATAAGCCAGTAGTATAGTTCAGCTATTGGAGAAAATGGCACATGATTGATGGATGAAGTGATTGGATAGGTGGGCAAATGGTGGGCAGGTGGTTAATGATTGATTGCGCATTCATTAGGGTTGGTGCTCACGAAGTTTTGATATCTGGCAGGTCAGGTTGTACTACTGACTGCTAATTCTAAGATATATTTCATTGGCTTCGCTGAAGGAGAAGCTCTTCACAACTATGATCCACTACAACTGTGATTAATCAGTTACGTTTTTTATTATAAAATACCTTTTTTGAATATTTCCATCAGTTGAAGACAAATTACTGCTCTAGTGGTTTAGATATCTTGCTCAAGGCAATAATCGAAATGACTTGGAATCTTACATTCCATGCTTAACCTATGATCAATCACCTCAATCGGAGTAATCCCCTCGTTGAAACAGAAAACAAATCCGAACAAATCCTGGACGTTGCATCGTTTTGTACCTTTAGCTGTTAATAAACAGTGCCTACTTCTTGGTGGTTTCCGCTTGCGACTCCGAAAACATAAATCATTGATCTGAAAGAGTGATAGGGGCAGTAGCTGCTTCTCTGTGTATCTTTGCCGAGAAACACATATCTTGCATATCGTTCCATAAACTAGGACACGGGGTGGATCGCTGTGCAATTGTTATCACTCATTGGTATTAAATCGATAGCCGAGGTTATCGATTTACCAATATATTTTAGCGCAATAAGGAAGAAAGTAGTGTGCCTGATAACCTCACTAAGTTGAAATGGAAGTAGATTTTATATTGTAATTTATGGTCGCAGTCATTCTACCTAATGTCCTAAGCTATTATTTCAAAGAAGCAAGACATATATCAGGGTAGCTGATTGAGTAAGCCTTACTCATATTCTTACTCAAATCCTTCAAACCATATCTAAAATCAAAACATTTACCACCCCGAACCAGAAAATTGAGAGAGAGAAAGCAGCGTCAGCCGTTAGTTTTCGATGGTATCATCATACCGGACTTCAGATCCTCATGAAATATATAGGTTTGTTGGGGATCTTCATGTGTGGAATATTCATCGCTACATTTGGACAAATATTCGACGTGTGTATGAACGTGTGACTAAATATCGTCACGCCTATTGGTTTCCTATTAAGAGATCAGTTTATTTACAAGTATTGCTTGTGTGACTCAACAAGCAACAACTATGGCTAGCGCACATTCATTTCAGATTCGATCATTTTTATGCATAGATCCCGTTCACCGTTGTAAATGAAGAAGCTATTAAAGACCCGTAAAGTATGCTTAATGAAAATATGCCCGTAACTTGGATATAATTTGGGGTGCAGAAAAGGCGGCATGATCGCATTGTAGAAGGCGATGTATCCATGAAAGTGGCCGTCTTTTTCATTGGCAAGTTTCTGAGGAAACAATTATTCATACATTTAACCTCCATTCTGAATATTCTACAGTCATATGACCTTAGTTATATTGTAAACGAAAGCTGTTTCATTCTTTATGAGATGCTGAGGTTGAAAACAAGCGCCATGAGTTTAAAAAAACATAGGTTATAGTCACCTTAGCAACCAAAAGCATTTGATCACGCTATAATCAGGCGTTATAGAATCGGTCATTCACTATTGACTCATAAACATTTTATTAAAAAAGAACCAGTCCCAAGGTGTATTCCATCTCATGAGAAACTCACAGTTAAACATGTTTTGATCAATTGCATAGATTTTAAGAACGTGAGAGATTCTTTTTACCAAGACGCTAGTTTAGATGATCTTTTTAATCGGGTGAGGGAATATTTGATGTTATAGTATTTGAGAACTACGGTTTATTAAATAAATGTTAATGTATTACAAGCGTCTGGTCTGTCATTCATCATTCAGCCGTCGTCTATTAAAATAATTTCCGCGTCCGTTTTACATAACAGCACTAGCACCAAGAAAATGGACTATATGACCAATTGAGAAACTATGTAGATGGTTTGGGAGAGAAAGAGAGTGAGAGAGAGAGAGTTATGGTTCAGCAATTTTTCAGCTATATAGCGAAAATCAAGCAAAATTCTACGTATTTCAACAAAAACAAGTCAACAACGCAGCAATCCAAAAGTAATCAACACAACACTCGAACAACATGTACATACATTAAAACTTAAACAACAAACTGATTTCTCTCAAATAACCTAAAATACAGTATTCTTTTACCTGACTAAACAGATCTTCTAATGTAGCTGCCCGATGAAAAGAATATCTTACAATCTTAAATCTATACTGTCGATCAGAATATGTTTCACTGTGATATCTTCGTGGCATGGAATACACCTTGGGGCTGGTTCCTTTTTTAGTAAATGTTCGTGAATTAATCGGGTATGGCCGATTCTACTGTATGGTTTGGGAACGCTACATGTACATCATGATCTTCCAAAAATATCAAATCCGTATCGCCGATCAGTATTCTTAATCAATATGATTTTATTTTAAGGTCGTTATACAAAGTCTGATGTATCTCAGTCGAGATGATTGCGCCTGCTCATATGAACGTCATGAGGATCTTGAAATAAATGGGTTCATAATGCTTCTAGCCCCGGGGTAAGTAGTATTAGACACAAGTTACGAAACGTAATGACATAGGTCTTGTACGCCACGCTCGTATTTTGCTATCACCATGCGATATGTATCCCCAAATTTGAGAAACTTTGAGTGGAGGCGCTCTGTGGTGCAGCCCTGTTTTACAATCTTCTGCAATAATGTTTTGTGATGTTGACTAACATCAACTGCCCGCTGGTTGCCTACGGCTGGCTGCCGCCGCCTGCTATAGGCCGCCTACATTTACTGCTGCTACTGCCTACTGTTTGTTGGACACTTACACCCAGCTATAATAAACTCGTTTCTTATGTTTGGTCAGAATGAATATCAGCCAGACTCATCTACACCAACGTAAAACAAGGTTCCTGTTAGTTCAGAGTCGGACAGTAGATTCGACCCACACAAAATAATCCACCAGATTGCAATGGAACTGTCGCAAGTAATACCACGAGTCTATGTGACACATTCTGAGAGATTTCTTGGTTACGGCGAAATAAGGTATACGGACCATCGGGAACGTTGGACTACATATTCCGGGTTTCTAGTACAAAACAAACAAAACCAGTCTGTGAAGAGTTTTTAACATTAAATAAAATAATATTGTAAATTTGCCTAAAATTTGTAAAAAAAATCTTTTCAATACATCAACATATGAACTAGAAACATGCTGACGGCTGTTCATCTTGATGTATCGCCTTCCCTCTCTCAGCCCACCAAGGAATACTTGCCCCTCTATTTATATGGTCAATTGGTTGGGAATTGCTACATTTATCTTCCAGTAATACAGATAGATGACTTTAATCGGATTAACCCGTGCTTTGTACTTTTCACGGTTAGTGTAAGTGTTGCTTTGGTTGTTTTATTTTATGTTTGAATACTCTCACCGGGAACAAACTGGTCACAAGATTATGCGTCGTCATTTAGCATAGATATACGTTTCCGGCTATCCTGTCATAAATGGTTCACACCGCCCTGTGGTGGCCTAATGGTTAGAGTGTCGGCTTCGTTAGGGCTAGGTAATGGGTTCAAGCCCAGGCCAGGTCATACCAAAGACTTGAAAATGGAACGTGTTGCTTCCTCGCGTAGGTTCAGCACTAAGATGATAGATCAAGGACTGGTTCGCTCGGTGGCAGTATAATTTGACTGAGTGAGGTGTCATGTCTGCCTATGGCATGATATTTCAGTGGCACAGCACTATAAAATGGCAGGTATAAATCTGCTCCGTTACAAGTAGGTACTCCCGCCCCTACCTCTCCCCTCCTTTCCCTTCCCCGTCGTGATCTAGCTGAACTAATGTTGAAAGTGACGTTAAGCCTTATTCACTCACACTCAATCACCATAAATGATTCACAGCATACATCAGAAATCTGCCATAACCCACACAGACAAAGTGACCGCACAAGACGCTGATGCATTCTCCAAACTATCTCATAATAACTCTGTGACAAGCTGGATTTGGCGACATAGATCTGCCCTCTTACATCTTGGTCATTATCTCTGATTGAGTAATGTGATCGGCTCAGTCTTGTCATTCAATCATTAACCCGTTCTGTACCGTACCGGTACTTGAGTACCGGTAGAAAATAATTCAAGGAATTGTTGCAGATTTCTCATTCATGGGAACATAGATTTCTGGACTTTTAGCACAATGTTATACATTTTTGGAAAGCTCAGATTTCGGGCTTTCCGCGAATTAGACCAACTGTTGCAAGTTGTCTAAATTACTGGATGACACCACGATTATATTCCTAGTTAGAAATGCCTCAAATAGCTGGTACAGAAAGGGTTAAGCGAACAAAATAGGGACATTGACATCAGTGTTGTCTCAACCGCTTTGTTGACACAATTCATCTCGTCAAGATCTCAGCATATGAAACTCGGTATATTAAATTACATTATATTCAAAGCCATAAAGCGCGGTTATAACATTTGTAATCGTAACGTTACGACCAGTGGATCTTTGAAGCCAATTTGACAAACAAATGCAGATTTGATAAGTTGAACAACAGGTTTGTCTGTTGTGTCATTTGAGCATGGTATTTCAGAGAGGATATATCATTTACGAAATCTTGAGTGTGATGTGCCATCGGGATGAATTCTGGTACTCAATGAGCTATTTACCGCAGTCAAACTACTCGACTTGTTGCGCCGAGGAGAAAATAGTCACACAATTTACGGAGTTACGGTCAAAGTTGATGTAGATCCGCGGATGTTGACATCATCAACATCCGCGTTCTGTTAGCTTCTTGCGTGTAGTGGTTGTGACGTATATTTAGTTTAAAAGGGCAAATGCTTGCTGGTTTCTGCTAAGGTTGGAGAACTGATTGGATAGGCAAATGATTCGTGAGAAAGCATGACAACAGCCGGCGATCATACACTCTTGTTTACTCTTGTTTTTACCAAATATACTTCAGCGCCTTTTTGCATAACTCATATCTTATTGTCTATGTTCGAGCT
The DNA here is from genome assembly GCA_036873755.1 of Hanleya hanleyi. NCBI lineage: Eukaryota > Metazoa > Mollusca > Polyplacophora > Lepidopleurida > Hanleyidae > Hanleya > Hanleya hanleyi. Next base: position 76,938 of record JAVTVY010044839.1, read on the forward strand.
AATCTTACAAGATCCGATGTCGAATTTGGTGTCCAAGAATTCTTGGAATCTGAACGCTTAGGTTCAATCAGTGAAACTGTCCATTCTCAGATCTGCTTCATTTTCTTCAGCCATGCAGCGGCTCTTCACACAGCTTGATCTATTCATTATTGATAACCATTCCAACTGATATAAATATTCCTATTTTTGGACTATTGTCTACAGTTGGAGAAAAATTACTTCCCGTCAGTGTCTTGTTCAAGACAAAAAATATACACCAATGAAAAATCGAAATGGTTGGAAGTGCTACAAAGTATTTTTCTTGTTTGATCTTTGATCGATTACCACAATCCTCAATCGGATTTATCTCCTCAATGAGTCTGAAAATTAACCGACCGATGTTTCATCGTTGTGTACCTTTCTCTGTTAATACGGAAAAGTGTGCTATCCTTTTGTATTCTGAATAGATTAATCGGCATGGAAAGAGCAGCACCAGCTCTTCCGTGTATCTTCGATACGTGTTGGTCTTTGATATATGTTGGCATTTGTGGGAAGTTGATGCTGTGTCGACATCGGGCCTTACAGACTAGTCTTTTGTGTTAAATGCCGCCATTTTCATCTGACGACGATACAGCTCACCAATCCCCAGTGTACAAGTTGTCACGGCGAAACAGCTCACCAATTACCAATATACAAGTTGTCAGAGTATTTCCATCATAGCTCTCTAGATTTGTATCTAATATCGCTTATGCCGGTGCTAGGGGCCGTGTGGTCTTATCATCCAAGTTGCCACATGAACATGTACAATAAAAGCGTACCTGAGATACAACACATATCACGAATCGTTAGATTCTTGGTATGTGCTTTAGAATAGGTTAACCGGAAGACTATACTGTGAAGTAATGTGGCTCTGCCATTGTGTCGGCACCTCTTCCCACTTCCCTTATATGTGTTGTAATTCACGAAGAACAAGCAAATATGCTGCATATACTTCCAAAAGATAGAATACATGATGGCTCATTGTGCAACTGGTATTACTAACATATGCTCTGCGGTGGTTCGCTCAATCCGAGGAGAAAATGATATCCTGGTGTGCAACCCAAGTCTCAGATCTTATCTGTGGATAAAATACTACAATATGTGATGATTTGCTTAAGTGGCTTAAAGATCATACCAAAAATAAATATCCAGTTCTTTCAGAATAACTCTTTCTTGGAAAAGCACAGATGTTATCATCGTGTATGTTTCTCATAGCTTGCAGAAGATTACGGTAACTATCTAAACTACTCGACCACCTCGTCTCCTGTCAACCTTACTACAACAGTATTTGTGATTTAAGGAGAACTTCTCATGCTAGTAGTATAGATAACTGGATATCAATATTAAGTTAGGAGATTCGGTCTACTATTTACTATAGCATGCTGTGTAGTACACGGGATGATGGATTGGGACGACATTATATTTGGACTTACTAATCTACTAAATCATCCCATCCCTGAACAGCGTGACAACGCGAGTTGAGTAGGTGTCGGACTTGGATGGTGAAAATATAAATGGAAGTATAATAAAGGCATCTCATAACGTGAGTTTCAATTATACGGGTTGGGGATAAACTACTGCAATTTATTCCATTTCGCTAATGAATCAAGAATATAGTGTCTAGAAATAACAATGTATTGTGTCAAGATCAATGAATCATTCGTTCAGACAGTATTGCCTATTCATACTTCCACCCCAGCTACATGAATACTTGAATGCAGCAATATATTTCCATCGGTATTTCTTGTTGGCCTTGCATTTTGGAGGAGGAGATGCATGGTTCAAAGACAACATCATTTGATATTCAAACCACTCCGCGGTTATCAGACCTAATTCATGGGGTAACACAACCTGATTGTTAAACTAACTTGATCAAATTAGTATTGCCGATACTTTCCGCCTGAAACGTCATGTTGGTGCCACCGCGGACAATGGTCACATTGAATATTGAGGAAAGGTGAGGGGACAAGACTGACAAATGGTATCGGGTCAAAACAGGTGTCTGGTGTACTCAAATACGCAGAGTCTAATAAGTAGAATGATGGGCGATTTGTTCCTCCACTGGTTTGGATGGCTTTAGGACTAGCGCGATAAATTCCAGACTTACATCCATGTCCCGTCTTTTACAGCTCTTACCACGTCAACATATACCTTACATGTAAAACGTGCAAGCTTCCATCTAACATAGCAAACATCTTCTCTGAAAGAGAGAGTCAATTCCGATATTCGTTCCTTCATTATTGTCTACATGTATGTCACACTTAATTACTAGTTGTCTCCGGGAGTTCGCAGACAGCAGCGTGTGAAAAGAGAAACGTGTGTATCGTATTTTATCTGAAACTATATCTTCTTATAAAATTCAAGCACTTAATATCTTCTATAGCAGTATTATATCTTTCTACAAACCCATGGGCGTTCAGATTAGCAAACTTGATAATACTCAATAGGAATTCGTTCATAGCACAACCACTGTTGGCCTTGGATGAATGAAAGGTGAATAGATTAATTTCTAGGGTCGTGCGTCATGTCATTTAAGATGTTCACATGAACATCTAAAATAATAGTGTTGCTAAGATACAAATCTTCAAAGGGATCTTGTTTGATATTGTGATGTTTATAGATATGCAGTCAGAACATTGGCCTGTGGGTCATATGACTTCTTGTCAGTACATCAGCATCTTTTCCCATCACCTTTATATGTTGCGTTTAATTTGCTTATACTTACTCATCTGCACCCAGCCTTGCGCAGATCCCACACCCCCCTAGAATCACTAGATTATCAGCATTTTACAAATTGGAGAATCGATTACCGTAACGATGCATCTACTCCACTCCGATATTACTATAATTAGCGGGCATATATTGCGGTATCCCAGTGTTTGGTTTTCGCTATCTCACAAAACTTATATCGTGTATTATGTGTCATATGTGCGTGAGCACGGAAAGTTTGAGACTTCAATGTACGAATGAAATAAATAATCTCTGTGTGTAAACTCTCCGACATTCGCACAGCACACGAACGTTAATGTGCGCATCATATTGATTTTAAGCAAAGTGATGCTAGGTTGTCCCAGTCGATCAATGCGATTATTTTTGGAAGGTAAAACAGGAAGAACCCATATCATACCTCGAGTGGTTAATTGCGGATATTACAGACACATCGATTGGCGTATATCCCACAAATCCGACACTTGTTCAGAAATAATTCTTTAACAAATAACCGTTAGACAATACCACCACATAGAATCTAAGAAGTCATGGCATTTCGTAGAGGAATAACATTAAGTAAGATGTTGGTTGCAAGAGAAACGCAATGTCTCGCGATACCAGTCGTCAAAACCCGCATTTCAAAAACTACGCAAGTACATGAACGTGTTATAATTCGCAATAACGATCCGCCAGAGAATATGGTAATAGACTTGGGACACGGGATTGTGTCACTGTCAACCGGATTTGGTTACCGACGTTTAACACTCCTCAGTCTCCACATCAATCACATTGACAAGAAAACTAAAGTGAATATTATCGATGATATTTGACAAATATTCTCGACTTGCATCTAAACTGTCTTACAATACCTCTTATATACTATGTTATCATTTCTAGGCAGTTGAAGTATATTGAAGAAAGGAAGTTTCTGCTGAAAATCTGTCACATGTGGAGGTAATATCGGGAAGGTCGAAGGCACTACATGTACCTATGTGGCGTGGGCAGTGAGGATCTTCTATTATTTTTTAACATGAAGAAATGGTTATATTATATGACGTATTAACTGAGACTGAGCAATTTAAATATGCATGAATTTTGTGAGAGAAAAATAACATTTGGCATTACCCCGTCTCGACGCGCCGATGCTCCACCAATTGAAGTATTGACGGCACACACCCGTGAATTGTTCCTGTGATAACCAACCTTCTGTCTCGTTGTTGCAATGTGCACAGCTAGCTTTATTATTAAGAAATAGTTATATGACACGACGTATTGCCCGTTACTGAGCAGTCATAATTCAGCCGTCGTCCATTAAAGAATATCCGCGTCCATAATCTAAAGACCTTTTCCATATTCCATATAACAGCATTAGCACCAAATTCAAAGAGACCATCATAGTATACATAAACCTAGTCTAATTTCTTGCAAGAGAACAGCGGTCAACAATTTTCATTGATACGGTCAAGACATCATGATGTTCCAAATATATCAAATCGGTATCGCTGATCAGTATTCTTAATCCATATGGTATTCGATGTAAAGTCGTCATCTAGAGAATGATGTACATTTGTATCTCAGTCAGGCTTTGAATGAGTTTGTTCATATGAGCACCACGAGGATCTTGGTGCTCAGGAACTCACGACACCGATTAAGCTCGCCTATGCTTTACCGACTGATCTATGACAGCCCATCAGTATTACACCCATGGATTATCCCTATGATGACCAACTTTTGGTCTAGGTATTGAAATATGCGCAGTGAAGGCTTTACAATGATGAAGTCGTTATATGATATGACGTACTGCCCGTCTCTTTCCTGTTGCTTACATTGCAACATCGTGAGAAAAGTTTGGTCATCACAGGGACAGTCTACAAATGTAATACCTACTTGTCGGTAGAGCATCGGTGAGTTTAGCCGGAGTTGTAGGTTGATCAATATTTCATTTTTTAGATAAATAAGTCTTGTCCCGTGTAATCATAGCAACGTAAAGTCCTGATTCACTCCTGCCATAACTTTTAATCTGATATAATATTGACTTGTTCAGCGCATCCTAGTAATTCATTTTCAAAGATTTCGGCTGAAAATAGTTGAAGGATTCAAGGGGTAGCCGCATAACCGGATAATGTACCAGTACCTTAATCAAGAAGATTCCATGTCTGTAGGGGTTATCTAGCAATAACGGCTAGGAGGATTTGAGAGCTCTCAGATGACTTCATGACTTCTAATAAAGGTTCCGGAGAGGGAAGTAAGTAGATAGTAAATACTGACAGACGGTCGCCAAGTTCCTACAGATAATTGTGAAGAACACGGATACTATCGATTCCAGCCGATCTAACGATCTCGAGAGGTATTTTCAATCCCTTTCCTTCGGCTCCAATAGATGACTGTGCATATACTATTTTTTTTACAGTTTTTACAAGATGTGTACACTACCTTAGCCTCTCCTAAATGTCGCCAAAGCTTAAATTTATGCCGTCTGAGATATTAACCCTATTTTACCTGAGCGATTTGTGGTGTACCGCCGTCGGGCCAATGGGAGTGGCCTTATTCCATCTACCCCATAATATTTCGTTATCCCTAAGATTTGGCAGTTACCAAGCTCTACCAGAAAATGTGAAAAAAAATTAAGATGGTAGCACTGATTACTTCAAAGTGTTTGTTTTTTTTGCCCACAGGGCATTGGAGTCTAATTTTTCAACTTTTTCATATTTTTGCCATTTTCTTCGGAATAAATGCATGTTAAATTAGCAATTAATCATCTGCTTGAATTAAAAACACTTTCGTCAACATCATTTTGTCTTGCTGTCTTCTATGAAAACTGTTGATCGATTATCTCTTACAGGATATGCTATGTATTCATATTAATTTTCAATTCATGCATATTTAAATTGATGGTAACTGTCGTATGAGATGAGAAATGTCTTTCTCATGTGGAATGTAGGCAATGGCTGAATATTGAACGTGGGATCTGACGCCTAAAACTCAAAAATATTTGAAATTTGAAGCTGTAATCGTAATATGCAATAGCATAAAGCGTCGGTGGGTCCTATGAAATACATTAACCCAACTGGACCTGCGCCCCCCCCCCCCAACAAACTTTCTGCTCTATCCTCGGAACGACAAACAATTGAGAGCTGACACTCTGTGACTTTATAGTTTAACATTTTGGGGTCATGATCGAGTAGAAGATCATGGGCAAATTCAAGATGGCGGCCACCTGGGGTACCAGAAAAATGATATCTTCGTCATGTTTCTTCAAATTTCTGCTTCTCCGTGATGAAAAGTGGGCAAAAACTATTGTATATCTTGTCACATTAATATTTACTAATTTATCACGCAGTTTTTGCGGAGAAATTGCATAAATGAAAAATTCGAAAAATCTGATCGAAAAATCAACCCAAAAAATGCAGTTTTTGAAAATGACGCCACTGTGATGTCACAAAAGCGACCATATTGGAGTTTTTACATTTTTTTTCTGGAAGAGCTTGGTATAGTGTGGTAAGTTTCAGCACCCCGCCCCCCCCCCCTCCCACCTCCAGCTCAAGTGGTAAGCAATATAATAAGGTGAGCTGAAATGGCCCCTCCCAAGGCCTAGACGGTCCCAAAAGCCCAGGTCAGATAGGTTTGAACAATGAATACACACATTGATCAAGAGAAATCATTAAGTCCTTGTCCGCTAGTCAAACTCTACTTCGGTGGAAAATTTTCTTTTCTGTCCCTTCAATGCTCCCTCTTTTCGAAATCTACATGTACCTCGATTTCCATCCTGGACACCTATCAAGGCGGACAGATTGAATTGTCCATGTTACATTATGTTAATATACATTTCACGTTCCCTGGTCCTGCCAATTTGAAATTATCTTATCGGCGTAAATCACGGTCCTTCACCCCCAGCTATGCTAAAAGCATCAGAGCAAAAATGTTTCCGGCTCAAGTGGGCGTTTAATGTAATTTTTTTATATGTTTCATTCAGGTCATCCCCCAGTGACATCTTTCTGAAAAACCTCTTCCTGAGAACGATTCATAACCGTTCGATGAAAGCTGTGACTATACCAGCCGAATAACGTGCATGTTCCTGGTTTCCACTGATAGTCCCATCTCATAGATAAAATCTTTCGATGGAGACAGCTAGATTCACAAATTTTACATTATATAAAAATGTACGCACGTTTAAGTCCCCTTTCAACTGTTTTGCATTGTCATCCCCACCCTCTATTAGCTATCCTCACACCCCGTCGTTATAACAAACAAAACATTCGTTTTCCAAAAGTCGTCAGGTGCCCTTGTTGAATTTTTTTTTTTTTTTTTAATTGTAGGTTACTCACACATTGTAATACTTTAATTCTTACCTATTTCATGAAATTTCGGTCAAAAATGCGGTCAATGCTGCGGACAAACCGACAAACAAACCAACTTATAGTGTGATAAAACTATAGAAAGTTGGCGGAACTACTCATTTGCACAGCTTATTCCCGTTATTTTGCGGAAATGCTCTCTATTTCATTTATAACTTCTGTTGTTTCTTGCTGCATGCTATCTCTAGTAGGTAGGTCAAAATATCTGCATATCACTCTCTTTTGCGCAGGATGCAATATGCGCCAGGCGATTCTTCGTTATTCCAATATATAACTTATGTCCTAATTCTAATTGTGGGCCACGGCTGAATATTGAATTTCGGTCTTGCTGACTAGAATAAGGGCATAAACGTTATGTTATATCCAGGTGTCAATACTCGAAAGCACTCATCCAGATGGCTCTATCACAACCAAATTATGATCAGGTATGAAATAAAAACTCCAGAAACACAAGCTATTTCTTTGCCGTTTCACGGACCATCATACAAATGCATTACCAAGATTTTTCCTGGATATAAGGTTGAAAGTTCTTCTTTATATGAACAAACCAAGTTTGAGCGCAATTAGATACAATTTTCGAAGTGTAGGGCCAGAGGTCCCCAACATTACCATAGCAGTCCTTACTGTACATAAAAATCAAAGACTCTTTTAATAGTCATCATGAATCGTACTTCTTTGTCAAAACAATCCATACTGATTCAACTGCTTTTGAGTAAGTGCCAAGTCGCTCTTACTCGTTTGCACAGCAGGAATGTGCCAAGCGATTTTGATTATCTGAGTGGGATTTTGTTTGTGTCAGCCTTTCGAGTGACTTGAACCATCCGTTTAACATGATATTTTTTTTTCGTATAAGATCTGTTTCAATCCGAGCTTGCCACAAACGTCACACTGCACATCAAATGGGGTATCAGTTCTTCTATTTTCAGCCTGGGTTATTTTTCTTTCAATGTTGCACTTGCCAATACATCCATCTGAATGCAATAGTCAAAGGAATATTTCCTCAATCACCAACTTAATCAAGGGTGACATGGACCACATGGCTAGTACCCGCCGACACACGCAATCAATAACGTGGAAAATGGAACCAATTAAAAGATGCACTCATTGAGTGAGAAAGTGTGTTAAACTATTCTTGACATTTCAAAAGCCTCAGATTCGAATCGGTTTGCTCCAAGCCATAGCCAGTAGTAGCTGCAATATTGCTGAACGCGACTTTAAACCTTAATTCTCTCTCCTAGTAGCTTGTAGCATTCTGCCGTACAGCAGACGTACCATCAAATGACTCATCACTATCCCTAAACAAGGGCTGTTCTCAAATTCGCCCACCTTAATGAAGTATCAAATAAATGTAGAAATATGTCCTCAATATGTCGAATAACAAACGATCAGATGTTCGCGTTCATTTTGGTTCTGTATGCCCTGCAATACATTCTTGCTTTCATCTGTTCACTATAATAGATCGCGTCGAACCACTCACATAAAGAGTCACAAGTGGAATATAAACTAGGCAAGGAATGTTGTGTTGACATTAGCTATGTCAACAACCTTGATCAATTATCTCGGAAATCCTTTAATGGACGAAGGCTGAATAATGACTATGACGCCCCATGTCGGACGGCGGAATAATGACTCGGGCGATCCGATAGTACGAAATAATTCTCGGGATTATAGACTTGAATATTCTCCGAGAACGACGGCTGCATAAGAAATATTGTGTCATGAAATATGACTAATTCTGTCTCAACTGGTGGCGGATGGAGTTACTGGCACGGAGGAACAACCTCCGAACAGAGTTGTCTCCCTTTCTGTCATGTCGAACCTCCCTTCCTTCAGTCACTTGCAAAAAATAACGCCCTGGCATTCTCCGCACAGTGGGTCTTCACCAAGCCAGGTAATCTTCGACGGAGAATAAAAGTGCGAGATTACATGAAGAGTTCTGTAACGCAACAACTTGAATGAAGCAGAACTAATCAACTGCAGAGCATTTGGGAGATTCGGCATACAATAGAAAACAACCGGTTAAATTTTGAATAACTGGTCACCTCCTTACAACAACAACATTAATAGTCGTTTGTTTTAAAATAATCATGTTCTTTTTCCGTGTCAATTGTTCACACATATTCCCTTTTGAAAAATTCATTATCCTTGTATTTACTACTAAGTTGATAGTGACGCTCAGGCTGGTAAGATATAAGTTTTGTGAAATTATGTTTTTGTACAGGGCTACATATTAAGTGTATGGTAATAGGGGTGGCATACTGGCAGACAATCCTGTTCAGAGGTTGATGGTGCAGTATATATTTGTTAATCTATATACCATAGTTAGATAGAAACCTGAACCGCACTTTTGACTAAAACTTGGCATTCTGCGAGCTGTCATAATCGAGGAATATTTCCAGCGTCAGTCATTGCAGGACTTTTGTTGGATCGGTGTGAAAAAATGTCCAAAGGACTTTCCATGGATTCCTGAAAGAGAGAAGTGCTGAGTAGTTAACAATGATGCCCGCAAGACAACACGATGTTACTCTCTTCGATATAATTCTAGCATAGCCCCCAAGTGTGCTACATTGAGTGGACATTGATGAGTTCGAGGAGCTGTTGTAGATTCTCCACGTCATGTGCCATGTTCAACCTGACGCCTGAGGTAAATCTTCAAAACCTTCTAAACACATTGTGGGGAATCCCATTGATCTGCTGGCCTAGATTCAATCAACAGCAGATGCCTATTATTTATATCCAGCGTTTGCATTTCCAGAACCTTGATCTTGCAGTAATGGTTTCAATATACTTAAAGACGAGATTAGGATACTTTATCAGTTTTCGCTTAAGTGAACTGGATCAAATAAAATCACCAAAACTAAATATATATTATTTGAAAGCGGACTCTACAGAGAAATGGAAGTTTGTGCTGATTTTAATATTTTGATTGGCACATCTAAAGTCATTGAATCTAAGTGTAGTGGTTGGTGAAAATCTAGTCTTAAATTTTCCTCTCTAAAGTCGTATGTTCAAGTTCTTGAATATCATAACATAGTGTTCACTATTAGAAATTAGTTGTAATTCAGTCCGATATTTTATTCGTGTAATCAAGAATTTGACACTTTTCGATCATTAGTAAGCAGGAGATCGGTTTACTAAGCACTTCTGGGGCTATTGTTGCGCCATCGGACACAGATGCCAAAACATGTGGGATCACATGTGGAATAATTAGTCAAAGATATAGTCATGAACTTGGCTTGTTATCATATGAAGAGATTTGTGAAAGAATTGGGAGATCACCACAAGACTGATGGAATATATTGCCGTTAGTCATGGCTTATAAAGTGTGATACATGGTAACCGACAGAAACACAATTTTATTCAGGGGAATAGAGGTAAGTGGCATGAAATGCAAGGCATTTAGGGACATGATCACGGAAAATAACAAAGACAAGCAACCTTGTCGTAAACAATTTTGGCTACAAAACTTCTCAATTGATCTTGATAAAAAATTCTGGAATGTGTTTGCTTTCTGTTGCAAGGAAATAAAATTAGAGGTCCTTCAATGGAAAATCTTTCATAACATTTACCCCCACCAATATTCTACTACAGACGATTTTGGAGTGTCGGATACTTGTAAATACTGTGATGTAATTGGCTATATGGAACACTTTTGTTATGAATGTAAAGAGGTCTCTGCATTATGGCAATGTATAAATAAGATATAAGCATACAGGTACAAAAAAGAGTAATATTATGTATAACAGATGCACTGTTGGTTATACAGATCCAAGTCTATTGACCACATGTTTGTTAACCATATAATTTTAGTAGCAAAAATGTGTATTAGCAAGTTCAAATCAACAAAAAAATAGTCAATATTATATTATTTGAAAATGAAGCAAGAGTAAGGAAACTGTGGATTTGAGCTCATAAAGTGAACAATGAAAGATGAGCGAATATTTGGAATACGGGAAAATATATAGAGAATTATTTAATTGAATTATTTAACTGATCAAATTGATCACATGTAACAACGATAATAAAGTATTTTATTAAAAACAAAACATGTGTGATAGTATCAAATTTAAATAATATCTGCTGGTTCAAACAAATAAGCTTAGAAAAACATTTGAACTTACATGTAGATATCAACCTAGCGGACACTAAAACGACAGTAAATTCCTGTAATATTTGTGCGGCAAGATATACTGCATCCTTGACCGGGCTAAATATATCAGTTATGAATGCACGATTGTGTTATTGAGCAAAAGTCCGCTGTGGTCATTCCTTTAGGAATTCTTCAACCCATTTTTTCTGCAAAAGATGAGGGACATTGGCATTTGTCAAGTTTCCCAGTACACTTTGCATGACTGAACAGGAAAGACTTACCCAACCATGACGATGGTACCGTATCAACCGTAACTTTGAAACATTTTAATACAAGCGTCTAGTCCGTAATTCAATATTCAACCGTCGTCCATTAAGGGATATCCGTTTCCATAATCCAAAGACCCAATTCATATAACAACATTAACACCAAATTTAAAAAATAAATAAATCATATAGTATACACAAAAATAGGCTAGTTTCCTGCAAGAGATAAGCGGTGAACAGTTTTAGATGATACCGGCAATTAAGACATCATGATGTTCCAAAAATATCAAACCCGTATCGCTGATCATTATTCTTAATCCACATGATATTCGTTTTAAAGTCGTCATCTAGAGGATGATGGATCTGAGTCACGCTTTGATTGTGACTGTTTATATGAGCACCGGGAGGATCTTGAAGTACATGGGTCCATACGCCCCCTAGCCCCGGGTTAAGCAAAATTGGACACAAGTTACGAAACGTAACGTCAGAGATCTTGCCCGCTACGCGCGTATTTTGCTAGCAGCATGCGATATGTAGCACATATTGTACCTCTGATATCATCCAGATGACGAGGTATTATATTCAATGAATTATTCATGGCAGAGGTTAAGTTCCACCGCAAGATCATGTCAAATTTCATCGCACAATCTTCCTGTTTGCCGGAATTAATGTAGACCACCCGCGCATGTGCGTATACGTCTAACTTGCAATTTCGACACGGCTGGGGATGTCGTGCCTTGCAAAGTCGCCAAATTGAATCAGATTTCGACAGTGAGAAAGAAGTAATTTGCTAAATATATTAGTGAAATCCCCAATTCTCCTATTGCGTTTAGCTTAGTTCAACAATCTGTCTGCATCCAAATTATGGCGCTATGTCACTACCCTGTCATATCTTTATCACTGTGCTATGCAAACTTCAGAGAATGAATCAAAGTTATGCATGTAACTCTACGTGAATTTTACTATGAAAGGAATACTATGAAAGGAACGGTCAACTCCTCGGAGAGACGGAACAAAGACAAGCGAACAGAGAAGCAACAGCAAGTGTAGCATGTTTATCGCACGTAATTAATTCAAATACGGATAGATAGGTGGACAGATACAGCACAATCAAGATATGAGAACTAGATAACAGTAAAACATCCAGAACAATGGAGATTAAAATTAGGTGCTTTTACGTTCAAGATATGTGAGTAAAATAGAGCACACGTATACCGATAGGCTAATCGGAATGTTTACGCGATTAGCAAAGCCGGCAAAAACAAATCATCTCCTTACACTGGCCAGGTGAAATCTAACACGAAGAACAATGTACGGATGGACGTCAGTTGATCACGTTCAGGACAGAAGCAAAATACAGAGGTACCGCGAACCGTCATCGCCTGTCGTCGGTCTTGCATTTCCAGGTGTGATCCCAATAGGCTTTCTCTTCGAGTATACTTATACACGACTGACATCATTGGAAAAAACGGTGGGTGATTATCGGAAGTATAAAGTGTGGCTGCGCTACAACTCCTGAGACTAGGGCAACTCTTTGAAACGTGTAAAACAAATCAATGAGTATTTGACAGGTGTGGATATCTTGTTCTCAGTCCTTTCTGAACGAATATATTTGTTAACTCAGGGGCTACAGCAACCTTTCACACCATATAATTAATTGAATTTAAAAATATAAACATAACTTGATTTGCTGCCCCGATGCAAGTATTACCTGTCGGATTAATTAAGGATCGATTTTTTCGGGTTAACAGATTATTAAAATACATGGAGAAACCTGAAATTCCATTTCACATGTTTTACAAACCAAACGCGACAAAAAGGAAGAAAAACACCGAACGCGCAAATTTCCGAGAACCGTCATTTCGAGTCTATTAATGACCGTCTTTCCAATTAAATATGTTACGGACAACCCAATAAGATCAGCTATATTGTCAGAAAATGTAGTCGCTTAATTTCTCCATTCCATAATTGCTGTAAATTCATGACAGAACGGACAAAAAGGTGCGCTAAATTGCAACACAATTCTGGGACGAATTTGTCCAGACTGGAAGCATCCAATCAAAAAAGGTATACACCTGTATAAACAATGAAAAGTACAAAGCAGTGTCACGTGTGGTTTCAATGACGAAGTTAACCCGGTTGAAGTAATTGATCAATGTTGAACGCTGGAAGATAAATGTAGTATTTTCCATTTGTGTATAGTTCCCCAAATGGCCATATACTCTTGATGTTCTGTTCTTGACTTGGCTAATATAACTGAGCAATATTATTTTCATTCAATGGAATGAAATTTTTATGAAAGTTTTTCTTCCATAACTTTCCCATTTTGTGGTAGCATTTGAAAAATTACACTGGTATTTGAAAACAACTGCTCCATGAATGAAGAAAATGAACATTTGAACGCCATACTATGAGCTGTTCTCACGACGTACCGATTAATTCTTCTAACGTAACCGAGGCTGTTACCGATTGTCAATTCCTTCCCTTCGCACGAATACTCTGCTCTCAACTCTGCTGAAGCAAGCTCTTTGTTTACACTAAAAGGTTTATTTTGATCCGAACATCATCTCGGTTATTTGTTACGCTGAAATCGAATGCGTGATAAAACTTTCATAGAAGCAGTACTCACAAATAACAAACTGTCTGACAATCGACGCTGGGGTATCAAATCACCAACCGAGATCCGATGGTCGTCAGAAAACGATATCCCTCTGGACACTTCTTGGACGAAATGTTCAACTCCCCAATCCATCATAGGAGCAATATTGTGTATACAACGAAAAGCTTGAATGAACATGAGCTAGCCTTGTGATGACAACACGGTGTTGCTACAGTGCAATTACTCCCGCCAGACAGGTGAAATTATATATAATTTGCAAATAGTGCGGGAACGATTTCTGTCAAATGTCGATGCTATGGGAGTATTCCGCGGGTATGTTATTTCGATCGATAAGTCTATAGAACGAGTGAACAGCCGTAAGCGTTGGTCCGATATGGGTATATGAGAGTTATTTTTACAAATTTTAGTTAATTTTACAATATTATTTCCGCAGTAAAGTTAATACAACAATATGAACGGATTTTGATAGTTTTGTTCCTGACGCCCGGAGTATCTAGTGTTTCGTTTCCCAAGATTCGTCGATGTGATCGTGGCTATTTTTGCTTTATGTCGACATCTCAAAAAGTTCGCATAGGCTCATCGTCACTGCGTATCTCATTACGAAATGCAATATCTATTCCGTCCAGTTCCACGGTTCTCTCAGCGTTATACGGTGGCTTCCACATATACGGTAGCTTTCACATTATCCTCACACAAAACATTGCATTAAGATTTACTCATCTACATACGGTTAATTATATCTGGAAATGAATGGCAGATTTAACAAGCATAATTACTCAAAATTTATTATTCCAGATATTCCAGACAGAATCAATCGCAATACGTATTTATACAAAATCGGAGTCTAGGTGGCGTACATTTGATGAAATGGCTCCTGATGCGGATAATGATTAACTATCACGATTGAAACCATCAGCACCATACTTCAAATACGCTTGTTTACTTATGTACGAAATACTAGGTATGACTAATCTGGTTAATATCTACAATTATATGAAATATATTCTATATTTAATATCCTTCACTTGCATACGTGTGAGACTTTAAAATAAGCGACTGTCAATCGAAAACACCGCCCCAATCAATAGTCTCCGCGACGAAATAGTCCCTTTTAGAAGTTGCTGGATGATCGCCGTTAAGATAATGCGGACGTCTGTTGACACTACAGAACCTATCCCCATTGCAACCGCCCACAAGGAATTACTTGGATCACATGAAATGTCATTGTCGTTTAACAAAAGGGAAAAACACCAGTATTTCATTGTATTCAGAAAAAAAACTTGCCATTGCTCTTTCGCTTTATCCAGTGAAATATTGAAATTGGTTATGTATCGTTTACGTAAGATATCTGAACAGATGAATTATATCCAAAATGTGCGTACATCAAAATGTACAACTTGAATTATTTATGAATAAAGAATGACTTTATGAGATGCACTGAAATATGTTTGTACAATTTAGAGCTCATTGCATGAAATATACAAAGATGACATTGCCCCAAGCCTACTGCCTGTGTTCTCCTGCTTTCTCGGGTATATTGTGCTTGCGGAACTCGTCTGGTGGAGACAGTGATTAAACCTTATAGCAGGCATTAGATCCGGCATTCAATATTCAGCCGCCGTCTACAAAAGAATCTTCGCCACAACAATCGAAAGGCCTATTTCGTATGACAATTAGCAAACTCCAAATGGGCATGAAATACATGTATGAATAAAAACACAAGCAGCGGTCAACAATTTTCAATAATATCAGCAAGACATGATAATGTCACATAAAATCCTAACCACTGATCATTATTCTTTATACTGATTAGTATTATAACGTGAATGACCAAATTTAATTCCACTGCATTTCGCCAATGCATTCTAGAACCCTACTCCTCTCCTTAAATTGTTCTGGTATGAGTGTGTGAGCTGAAACTTCCACATTATCGATATGGGTGAAACTTTAGTGGAGAATTCTGAATTCTCATAGATGACACAAGCGATGGGTGATAATTGTGTTCAAATTTGGATGAATGGAACACGGAAAAGTTACTATTCGAGAAATTAGACTGCTGATGGATAGAAGAACTTTAACTCAGGGATATACCTGATGTTGAGATTATGAAGCTACCTCGCCGTATGAAGAAAAGGGAGATGGCCTTTCGAATACATGTGTTTTAAACGACTGAAGAAATATTCACCCTGCCGCCAGTGAAAGACAAACTTGACCACTTCAATGGAATCACTGAGTCATACATTGCGATGATATAACGGCTCAGGCACCCCTAATCCTATTCAGGCTGGGGGCATTTGTCATCCATGATACTTTACAGGTCTATGATGTCGAGGACAAGTTGAATCTGGGAAAGAATTGATTCACCCAGTAATGTATACGCGCCAGTTAGAGTATTTACTTGTGAAGCCTCACAGACAGATTGTGGAATAACTGACATCTAAATACCAAACCAGTATGGGTGACGATACACAAGGATCGCCAGTACACCAACAGCCACACAAGGAGGAGCGAAGGACGGATCCATTACTTTGACTCAAGGTACATAGTTTCTCAATATATTGTAAATATATGTATCAGGTGAATGTGGCACACCGAAGATCTTCATACCGCTCAACTGAATGTCACTGTCACAGCGTGCCTGCTCTCAGTTCTAACCAGTTGGATATCTTTGATGATAAATGATGATGCCATACAACACTGTTGAAGCTGCTCGCTCTCAAGGATCTGCTTTGCGGTGACAGATTTTTTAGTTATTTTAGACATGTAATTAATGATTTGGGTATTTAGGGCTTAGTTACAGTTGCTATATGTTGGACCCGACATCATAGTTACACAGGTAAAGCCCTTGATAATGCCACCGAATGTGTGGTGAATTCCCGTAAAAACCGTGGAGATTCAGTTTTAAGCATTGCGTTTAGCACCTGTTCATCGGACTAATGTAACAGTGTCCAGGCAGTTCCTAGCAAATTGAAAGAGCTTAAGACAAGTGGGGAAAGCATTGCCCAATAGGCTACTCTGATATACATGAATGTCTGTCATGTTTGTGCCAATAGCTTAACCCTATCTGCCCTGGGCTTTTTGAGACCTGTCGTGGCCTGGGGGAGGGGGTGGACGAAATGGCCCCCCCTAATTATTTTTCTTACCCCTTGGGCTAGGGAGCTGAAGCTTAACACACTATGCCCTTGGGTCAAGCTCTACCAGAAAATGTAAAAAAATCCAAGATGGCCGCTTTGATGACGTCACAGTGACGTCATTTTCAAAAACGGCATTTTTTGGTCGATTTTTAGGTCAGATTTTCCGAATTTTTTATTTATGCAATTTCTTCGCAAAACCAGCATGATAAATTAGTAAATATTAATGTGATGTGAAATAAAATAGTTTTTGCCCACTTTTCATCGTAGAAAAGCCGAAATTTTGAAGAAATATGACAAAAATATGACTTTTCTGGGACCCCACATGGACGCCATCTTGAATTTACCCATGATCCTCTCTTCGGGGGGTCATGCAAATAGGCTCAAAATGACCCCAATATGATAAACTATAAAGTCACGGAGTTGCAGCTCTCTATTTTTTGTCGTTCCGGAGATAGCACAGAAAGTTTGGTAGGGGGGCCATTTCGCTCCCCCCCCCCAGGCCAGATAGGGTTAACTCTACAAGGCCTGTGGCGGCCAAAATGGACCCCCCAGCCAAACTTGCTGCGCTATCTCCGGAACTATAAAAAATGAAGAGCTGACACTCCGTGACTTTATAGTTTATCATATTGGGGTTATTCTGAGCCTAATTGATTAAGCCCACATGCACAGCATCATGGGTTGATTCAAGATGGCGGTCACGTGGGGCACCAGAAAAGTGATGTTTTCGTCATTTTTCTTCAAAATTTATGTTTGTCTGTTATGAATAGTGGGCAAAATCTATTTTATTTCACATGATATTAATACTTAATAATTTATCATGCAGTTTTTGCGGAGAAATTGCAAAAATAGAAAAATCGAAAAATCTGATCAAAAAATACCGTTTTTGAAAATGACGTTATTTTGACGCCATCAAAGCGCGATCTTGGATTTTTGTTTTACATTTTCTGTATTTTGGTAGGGCGTGACCCAAGAGTATAGTGTAGAAAATTTAAGCTCCCTAGCCCAAGGGGTAAAAAAACAAATAGGAGGCCATTTCGCCACCCTACCCCGCAGGCCTGAACAGGTCCCAAAAAGCCCAGGCCAGATAGGGTTAACCCATTATGTACACCGGCTGCGACCGGAGATTACACGATTAAATGTACTACTTTCATCTCAGGATAACTTAATGAGGTTAACAGCCGATCCACTTGCTTTTTTACCCGACAATACTGATAAATCGATATCCGAGGTTGCACGATTTGAATTAACGAGGATTCACTTGATCAATTTGAGCCTATGGGAACACATATGTCTGTCAGTTGCGTTAAAGTTTGTAGATCAATTTGTTTGGGGCTAAAATCCTCTTTTTGTTGAAGCTCGACCGCCTGTGACAGACAGACTTGTGAATTAGGAGATGATTTGAGCTCACTGGTACATTTCCAATTCAAAAGAGGATGGCGACGGTGTGTGTGTGTAGTGGGGGGAGGGTTATAGTGGATACTACGTGTGCAGCAAACAACATAGAGTTAAAGAGTATAAGTAAATTTAGTACATATTTTGTAGTATCACAATTGACATCACGTTGTTTGTAGGTATTCGGCCAAGAACCGATGTCCGTGTTCTTTGCCCCGCTCGAGAACCAGTGAATGCCATGAAAGGGCTGAAGTACATCGGAAACGCAACCGTCACAGGACCGACGATAAATCATTGTCTCCAATGTTTCATGTTAGACGTTATGTTCCGATGTGATGGCATAGCCTCTCGCGCCTGTAACCTCGGCACACTTTTTCTTTGTTTCCTCTCGTCACAACGGTCAAAGGCAATACGGCACACCTATATGATAGAAAACTGAATCATACCTTTATATTTTCAATAAGTATCATTAGATTGGCGTTTGCATCCGAATCAGTGGATTTACATCAATAAGGGGTCACGTCCAATCGATCGAGACGGTTTCTCGATAAACGAGTAAAACCGATAAATATCTCGTCTCGAAGGGTCCCGGTTTATCTCTATCGATTGTTGTCCCGGTTTGCTCCCGGTTTTCTCTCGAAGCACAAGTCCATCTCGATCCCCCTCGAAATAAATCGACTTGCTTCGAGAATGGAATCGAGATGCCTTCAAATAAAGATTTGAACCACTCGAAAGGCGTATGCTCGCTCTATACTTCTCTGTGCCAGCGAGACTAATATCGGTGAGTACATATTCTGTTAGACAAGGGTATCCCAGCAGCCTTGGCTGCGCTCCCTGACAACTACCGCGTGGGCTAAAGAAAAGCATAGCGACGTATTCACTTAGCCCAGGCAGACCGCGCTTCTCGCCGTTAAATCGTATTTCCTCGACGTTTGCGGCTGGTAATCGTTTGGAATCGATAAGATATTATTAATAAGGTAACATTTAACAGCTGAAAGGATCAATTGTGTGGTAAAGACTCCAGGAAAGAGTAATAAACAGCTCTAAATAACCCACAACAGTGAGCTACAGGGCGCTTACCCAGCCGTTAAAATCCTGGGGTTAACACAGCGGCAACACCGTTATTGTCGGCATATAGCACGGATAATCTGTTTTAATTTCCCCCCATAAAGCTGTTAATTATCCATATTCAATGATTGACTTATTAAATGATTGACTTATTGATCATGAAATGGTAAATAACGCAGATATATACTTGTAGCAAAATTCCTTCACAGTTATGGATAGTCTGTGTTACTGGGTTTTTTTCTTCTGCTTTTATAAAGCTGTTAATTATTCAGATTTAAAGATTGACTTAATGATCAGGAAATGGTAAATAACGCAGATATATACTTGTTTTAGCAAAATTCCTTCGGTTATATGTAAACTGAGTTTTCATGACAATCTCAGACCATATTTACAACTAGCACGATGAGTTACGAATATTCAGATAATCTGCCAGGTGAGGCAAAGACAAGATATCAGTCAAAACTCTCGCTTGTCGGTTTGGATAAATGCCCTTACAAGTTACCAGCTGATGTGTGGATAGAAGACATGACGGTTTGGCCAGAAGTTTTGTACGAGGATGTGTTTCATTACCTAATGAACTTTCCTCGAATATATTCTTCAGAAGCCATGAGGAATTTGAAATCCCTTGAATCTTATAGATTTTTCATTTCTGGATGGGTGGGAATTGTTCATCACCTTACAACCATTCCTATACATTTTGTATTCAAGGCTGATGTTCGACCATCATACAGGATAAATGAGGAACCCCATCATCCCTGGGCTGCTGTAAACAATTGTGGAACAATTATTTCCGCACACTGTGACTGCATGGCTGGGTAAGAATCGATTACTATCGATATCACCTAGAATTTTTGTTAAAATTGTAAATAGTATAGGAGTGGTAAAATGTTGATTTAATGAATTTTGAACAGAGAATGGTAATTTAAATCATATGATGTTTTGATTAGCCTAATTTATTCTGTGCGGAGTGTAGTATGTTTAAAATGTGTTTTGTATATATCAGTCTGAAGTGAAATTGTTATTACTTGAAAACTTCTTTTTCCTCCCTTTCCAGGCTCGGCGAAACATGTTCACATGTAGGAGCACTCCTTTTCAAGATTGAAACCCTTGTTCGCCTAGGGAAGACGAGGACTGCTTGCACGGGCAAGCCATGTGTTTGGAACGAGTGTGAGAGGGATGTAAGACCAGCTCCAGTGTCTGAAATCCGTTTCTACACGGACATATCACGAAGTAAGATTCAGAAAGGTACTAAGCGGACTTATCCAGAGCCAACAGAGGAGGAGAAAGACAGATTCCTTGGTGGATTGGTTGCTCTACCGTATAAAGTGGTTGGACTTAGTGCATTTTCAAAGTACAATGAACGTGTTGTGTCGAAGAGAGCACAAGCTAAGCAACAGCTTCCTAAACCCCTCAGAGATCATTTTTCAGTGGAGAAGCAAGGACTTGCAACTGAAGCACTGACAGCCTACTGTGCTGATATTGTGAAGACAATTACTGTGACTAAAGACCAAGCAAAGTATGTGTATGATATAACAACAGCCCAATCTTCCTCTCTTCACTGGCACGAACAGCGGGCTGGGCGCATAGCATCATCAGTTGCACATAATGCCCTCCATACGTCCATGACAAACCCATCCTCATCACTTGTGAAGAACATCACAAATGTAAATGTTACACCACTGAGAGTTCCAGCAGTGGTATGGGGGAGGGAACATGAGGATGATGCTTTCCAGCTGTATTCTCAAATTATGTGCGACACGGTACAAACCAACAGGCCAAATTCATCTTACCAATCAGGAGAGTCATGAAGACATATCAATTTCAAAGGCTGGAGTCGTCCTCTCCACAACATACCCATACCTCGGTGCATCCCCTGATGGCCTTATTGAATGCTCTTGTCATGGGAAGGGAGTGCTGGAGATCAAGTGCCCGTACAAGCACAGGGAAAACAGTATAAGTGATGCCCTGCAAGACCCATCTTTTTGCCTTAACGAAGACCTACATCTAAAGACGGGTCACGCTTATTATACTCAGATTCAGCATCAGATGTTGGCGTGTGGTGCACAGTATGCAGACTTTGTTGTGTGGACACCAATTGACTGTGTATTTTACAGAGTTAACAGGAACGAATCATTCATTGAAACCATGTTGGAAAAATTCAAAGTTGTTTGGACAGACGCAGTGCTACCAGAGTTGGTAACGCGTAGATTAGAGCTGGATGTATCACCAACCCCAAGTACATCATCTCAGCAACAGGAAACGTACTGTATATGTAAAACAACGGCAACAAATGAGGGCGAGGTAATGGTCGGGTGTGACAAATGTGACAATTGGTTCCATTTGACCTGCTTGAAACTGAAACGCGCTCCCAGTGGAAGAACATGGTATTGCCCTCCATGCCGAAAATTGAACAAGGCAAACAAATAGACATTTCTGTGACAACTTTATTGTAAGTGAGTGAAAACCCAAGCACTTGTATATTTTATTGTACATAAATAATGATGCCAACTGTGAAGGTAAATAAATCTTATTGATCTCAATACTGTCTCAGTCTTCCTTGAATACAATACTTTCACCCATGTTCGTGAGACAAGCACACACCTTAATAATACTATCAATGCTACACAACTCTGTGTCATTTGCTTCGTCTTTCAGTTTCTGAATTGCTTTGATTGGTATTGTCCCTTGGAGGATCGTGTACCTGTTTTTCACAAGTCCAATTACACGTTCGATGTGTATTCTCACTGTTGATATCTTCCGAGAGTTGTCGACATCTCTAGCAGAGAGTTGAGATTTTCCCTTCGTAAATGATGGCATAATCAGTTCAGCAGAACAAATTGATGAAAAGTCTTCCTCCAACGTGAAACCTCTGTCTGCTAAAATCTGGTCAGAGGGCATGTGATATTTCCTATCAATGAAACCGCTTTCACGCACAATCTGTATATCTGAAACCCTCCCACCCCATGCTTTTGAGATAAAGTTGATGTGGCCAATTGGATTGCAGGATATGAAAACCTTAACCGTAGTATGTTTCTTGTATCTGCTGTAACACTGTGCTCTGGCCATGAGGTTTTTAGGAGCATCAATAAAAATCTCAAAGCAGTCAATAATGGATGTCAAGCGTGGAAATTTGTCTTTAAACACAGATGGGATAATACTATGTGCCCGTTCTCTATCCTGCCACTTCACCAGAAAAGAGCATCTGTCGCGCAGAAGATCAATCCATTTTCAAAAATAGTTTATGCATGTAGATTTTGGAACACCTCTCGCATGGGCCAGAAACTCAAAGGATGGATTGTGACGGAGTTTCACAAGGGTAAGAAAGAGTTGGTCCATCAGTGGTATACTATGCATGTTCAACTTACAGTTCCTTAATGACTCACTGACGAAGGAAAATAAATGGCAGAATGCTAACCAACTCAACCCGGTCATCATCTTACACCTGTTGTCATTGTCTGCCACAGATGCATGGCTCAGACCAGAGTTATTCAAAAGTTTTCTCAGTCTATCCACTTCTTGTAATGCTGCATCACGCTCTTCTGTCAAAGTTTTAATCTGGCTTCTAAGATTGTCTCTCTCCAAGAGATCCGTGAGAGTAGTGGGTGAGCTTTGTTCAGTATGAAGAGTTTCTGGGGTCTGTAGTATGGCTTCATTCATAGCATCTTGCCGCCCAGGGCTGTGAAGAAATGCTGTATTGTGGGGGGGTGTGTTTTCCTCATTTTCAGCAATGCCTAGATGTAATCGTTTCCGTGCTTTCGAAGATCTCTCTATAAAATAATAAAATAACATTAAAATGCGGGAAAATACAGACTTCAACAATTCAGATAGAGAATTTACTACTATATCACCACATTGATATTAGATCTCACACGTACGTATACCAGTTTATTGTGTTCCATAAGAAAAAGCATAGCAAGACATCAATTTCCAAATATAAGATAATTACCTTGAACTCTGTTGAATCGGTCCATCTTTGTAGAGAGGACCTCTGACGATGGGGGCCTCATGTGTGAAAAGACAGATGGCACATAATCCGGGTGGGTCTTGTCATTGCTCTTCCCTCCTAAAAGAACAATACAAACAAATTAGTTTGGGAATTAAACCAGGAATAAACAGCAATGTATATTATTTACAACGGCATAGGTTATTTAAAACAGTCTTGAGGAAAATCCCTGAACTTTTCAACAAATCCAATAATTTATCGCTTACCCGATATGAAATGCTGAGAGCATAAGTAGATATAAGAGCCCTTTGGTGACCAGACTTTATTTGGATCGATGGTCCCATCATCTAGGATTCTTGCTCTGTGGATAGCCTGCAACCACTGATGTCTTCTCTCACTCTGGGCCGGAAGAATATAAAACTTCAAATTTGGAAACTTGTCTTTGTTAGCTGTACAGTCATGAACACAACACGCCTTTGGCATTCTGACTATATTTTTGATTGAAATTGTAGTTTAAGGGCCGCTTCCCATACGGATTTCGCGGCCCATCAACTCAATGCTTTATTTAAATTTCACGGTACATTTCTTTGTTAATTTGAGATCTTTTGCAACGCTAGATATTAAAATAAATAATTAAATAATGAATAACAATAACAATGAGGAAATATAAATACTAGTAGAGAAGAGTCGCTATGTACAAGTCGTTAAGTCTGTTATTGGCTTTTATACTGGAAAATCTTTGTTATAATCGCGTGGATGATTCCTTTGTCTCGGTACCCCATAGTACGCACAAAGCCGTCCAGAAAAAACTGGGAGAACCAGGGCGTTTTCAGGATTCTTCGAGACGGCTTCCCTAACGACGCCCTTGGGAACAGGGTGGGTCCTTCCAGAAATCTGTGCCTGTAACAATTGCTTGGAGTGTGTAGTGGGGTACAGAACGGCAGGTCTACGTCCTATATTACGTGAAAGTCAAAGGATCATATTCTGTGTTGAGGCGTCAGTTCGGTAACATCTAAGGGGTAGCGTGTCCGGTGTGGTCTAGGGTCGAGTATTCTGATTCTGGGTGTTCTTGCTATGCGGCGTTGTCACTCAAGGCGCTGTTGGTATTCTTGTAATCGTCATCCGTCTTCTGTTTCCGGTCTTGTCCAACTCGTCTGTGGTCTTCGGTGTGCCTGTATCATATGAAATAGAAGGCTTGTAGTCATTCTTGTTTTCTATTGTTTTTCGATGCAATAATTTGATATATCTTCTTCCCAACAACAGGCACGCCCCCAATGTCAGTCACATAATATGAATAGCAATATATAATTAAGTGAGTAAATAGATAAACAAATGAATAAATTACTAAACATTTCGATAGATTTAGTACTAGGTGAATACACAAATAAACGGCACTGTATTATTTCTGTATGCATGATCTACATGTTCTTGCAATTGTAGTTTACGGGCCGCTTCCCATTCGGATTTCGCGGCCCATCAACTCAATGTTTTATTTGGATTTCGCGGTACATTACTTTGTTTCTTGAATTTCTTTTCCAGCGCTAAATATATAAATAAATAAATAAATAATAAATAACAATGAGAGATTAGTAGGAGATATAAATAGAAGTAAATAAGAATCGCTATATGTACAAGTTCGTAAGTCTCTTTTTGGTTTTTGGTTAAGTTATACTGGTAAATATGAGTTCACTGTAATCGCGTGTATGATTCCTTTGTCTTGGTACCCCTTTGTACGCACAAAGCCGTCCAGAAAAAACTGAGAGAACCATGGGCGTTTTCAGGATTTTTCGGATCGACTTCACTAACGACGCCCTTGGGAACAGGGTGGGTTCTTCCAGAAATCTGTGCCTGTAACAATTGCTTAGAGTGTGTATTGGGGCACAGGACGGCAGGTCTACGTCCTATATTGCGTGAAAGTCAAAGGATCATATTCTGTGTTAAGGCGTCAGTTCGGTGTCATCTATGGGGTATCGTGTCGGTGTGGTTTAGGATGTGATATTCTGGTTCCGGAGGTTTCTTGTTGTGTTGCGATGTTGGTATTCTTGTGATCGTCATCCGTCTTCTGTTTTTAGTCTTGTCCAGCCCGTCTTTGGACTTCGGAGTGCCGTGAGGTGCTGTATAAAAAAATTTCGTCGTCAGTGTTCTGTTTGTTGTCTGTTTGATGAGGACCTTCATCGTTTTCATCTCCATTTCTGAAAGTATAAGATGAAACAGTGTGTAGTATTCATTTTTGTGAGTGACATTGTCTGTGTGCGTGGTTGTTTCTTGGACGTGTGCTAATGATTTATGTCCTCCGTTGTTGAATTGGTAGCGGCCTTTAGGTTTTGGAGACGAATGTGGTTACCGGCCCACACGGAACATGGTATCTCCGGTGCCCACATTGCCTATTTTATTGCGAAAGAGAGATTTTTGGCCGCTATTGTCGCAGGGATGTTGATTGGTCTTGGCCACCGATTTTTGAGACTAATGTGGCAACCGGCCCACACGGAACATGGTATCTCCGGTGCCCACATTGCCTATTTTATTGCGAAAGAGAGATTTTTGGCCACTATTGTCGCAGGGATGTTGATTGGTCTTGGCCTCCGATTTTTGAGACTAATGTGGCAACCGGCCCACACGGAACATGGTATCTCCGGTGCCCACATTGCCTAAATTTTATTCCAAAAGAGAAATTTTGGCCAATGCTGACATTGTTAGTTAGTGGTGCGCATGCACGGGGGTAGTGTTATATACTGGAATAATAGCCAGCAGTTTTGATAAAATCTATTAAGGACTTGAATACCTGTTTTCTAATGGGGAGCTTAGGGTTTAATATGGCTGGTAATGTTAAGGGAGTGTTGAGTTTTTCTAATTCGTTTCTAAGTGTCTCACGTTGTGGGTAGTGTTTAGGGCATTCAAGTAAGACATGTTCTATTGTTTCTTCTACATTGCTGCATGCGGTACAGAGTGGTGAGGTGTTTTTCAGAAGCATGGACAGATGTGATTTAAGTCCGGTTTTGCCTAGTCTTAATCTTGTGATGATGCGGTCATCACGCTTATTGTCTAACTGGAATCCCTGGGCTTGTCTTTTCTCTCCATCAAGGATCTTATGTAACCACCGTCCACGTTCTTCTTCGTTCCATTCCTTTTGCCACTTGCTATCTATTTTGCGTCTAATGATAGTGTTGAGTTCTTTATATCCTAATCCTATTGGTACATCGTGTGTAGTTTTAGCAAGACTATCTTTGGCAGTTTTGTCGGCTGCTTCGTTACCTCTGATGTTGACATGCGCGGGGACCCATGCTAAAATGGCGTCTATACCCTCGTTGTGTATTTGTGTGCATATACATTCTATTTTGTGTATGAGATCAGGTCTACTGTCAGATATAGAATTTTTGATGGATGTGAGTCCACTAAGGGAGTCACTGAGTATCACCGCACGGATTGGTTTGTGCTCGATGATCCATTCGAGAGCCTTAATTATAGCAATCAGTTCACTAGTGTATACACAGACATATTGTCTGGAAGTTTGAAACCATTTTGTATGTTGAGCTCAGGTATAACAAAAGCTGATCCTGTGTTATTACTTGTGTTTTTCGATCCGTCTGTATAGATTTTTAAGTAATTTTTCCAGTTTTGGTTGATATATTCAAGGGTGGTGGCTCTTATAAAGTCTGGGTTATCCTTCTTTGTGAGGTAGTCGTGAATACTTGTGTCCACATGGGGCGACTCTAATTTCCAGGGTGGTCTAGTGAATTTGTCTGTATCGCAGATGTGTGCGATGGGTATTTCGTGCTCTTGGAATAGATTATTTACGGTGTAGCCGAGGGGGCGGAGTCTTTTTCCCAGTTTTTCTTTAAATATTCATATTCACTTTTATCTTCAAAGATTTTGTGGCATGGGTGATTATCGCCCTTAGCTCTAGTTTTTCCTGCATATTTCAGGGACAGTTCCTCTCGTCTTAAATGAAGAGGTTTCTCATTGGTTTCTATTTGAAGACTACATAGGGCAGTTCCCTTGAAAGCTCCAGTAGCTATTTTTAGAGCAGAATATTGAATGCTGTCTATTCTTTTTAGTTGTGTCTTACATGCTGATTGGTAGGCGATGGACCCGTAATCTATTTTTGACCTAATGAGGGTTTGGTATAATTTTATCAAACTATATTTACTCGCTCCCCAGTTTGTCCCAGACACACACCTCATGAGGTTCAGGTCTTTATTGCACCGAAGAACTAGTTGATCAATGTGGTCTTTCCATGTGAGTTTTCTGTCAAAGGTCATACCAAGATATTTAACACTATTTTTGAATTCAATTTTCTGACCTCCTAGTGTTAGTTTAGCGTCAATGTGTTTATTGTTTGAGAATATAATACCCGTTGTTTTGAGAGCAGAAAATTTGAAGCCCCATTTATCCGCCCAGCCACTAATTGTATCTAGTGTTTTTTGCATTATACTTATAAGTTTTTTGATGGAACGTGCGGTTTTCCAGAGGGCAGAATCGTCAGCAAATAGGGACTGTTCTACTTCTGGATGTTTCGCGTCAATTTCATCGGCTAGGCCATTGATGAGGATGTTAAAAAGGGTGGGGCTAATGACGCTTCCCTGAGGGGTACCGTTGTCTAGTTGATGGTCAGTGGATAGGGTGTTTCCTAGGCGAACTTTAAAATTTCTGTTGTTTAGGAAGTTTTTTATCCAGTGTTGCATTCTTCCCTTAATCCCAAGTTTGCTTAATTGAATAATTATGCCGTCCTGCCATACAAGGTCAAATGCTTTTTCTATGTCTAGGAAGATACCTAGTGTGTACTGATGTTTGGAATTCCCCTTTTTTATTGAGTGTTGTAATCTGGCTATATGGTCTAATGTACTTCTGTTCTTACGAAAGCCGCTTTGGGTTTTGTTTAATAAGTTGTTGTTTTCCATATGAAATTCCAGTCTATTTTATACCATGGTTTCCATTATTTTGCATAGATTTGAAGTGAGAGAAATTGGGCGGTAAGAGTTGCTGTCTGATGGATCTTTACCTGGTTTTGGGATTGGGATAACGATGGATGTTTTCCATTTACTTGGAAGTTGTTTGGTCTGCCAGCTGACATTAATTAGTTTCAAAATTAGTTTCTGTGTTTTATTTGGTAGGTGTTTAAGGATAGTGTATCCTAGTTTGTCTTCACCAGGTGAGCTCTCTTTTTTACAGTGTATAGCTTTGCGGTATTCATTAATGTTGAAGTCTGCATTGAGATAGTTTTCTAAATGGTCATCCAAATCGTTTTCTATCGTTGTTTCTTCCTTAATTTTTCTGAATTCTGGTTTCAGGTTGCTATCGCTACTGTTTGAAGCGAAAGATTCGGCGAGGTGTTCTGGAATGACTCGGATACTGATGACGGGTTATATAAAGGCTGATTGATTAATGGATTGTACTATACAAGTCAATGAAATAATCACTGTAACTGAGAATTACTCATCACAGTGTCAACATGACAAAGAAACACACGTAAGACCAAAGATCAAATAAAATTGATTGATTGACTGTTTATACCGAAAATTTACCATACGGTTATAAGCCACGGATACAGACTCCTCCATGCTGATGTTAATCATTTAATAAGTCAATCATTGAATATGGATAATTAACAGCTTTATGGGGGGAAATTAAAACAGATTATCCGTGCTATATGCCGACAATAACGGTGTTGCCGCTGTGTTAACCCCAGGATTTTAACGGCTGGGTAAGCGCCCTGTAGCTCACTGTTGTGGGTTATTTAGAGCTGTTTATTACTCTTTCCTGGAGTCTTTACCACACAATTGATCCTTTCAGCTGTTAAATGTTACCTTATTAATAATATCTTATCGATTCCAAACGATTACCAGCCGCAAACGTCGAGGAAATACGATTTAACGGCGAGAAGCGCGGTCTGCCTGGGCTAAGTGAATACGTCGCTATGCTTTTCTTTAGCCCACGCGGTAGTTGTCAGGGAGCGCCGCAAAGGCTGCTGGGATACCCTTGTCTAACAGAATGCATTAAGCCACGGATAATGCATTTAAAATTATTTTGTTGTTCCGTCTAGAGATCTGTGGTCGCGCTCTGATTGCGCAAGTTCACTGCACGTTTATGTATGGAAAGAAAACAAAATGGACAATTGAATTGCATAGGGTGGCTCAATATTAGTATTCAGTGTAACTTATTTCGAACCTGTTTTTAGAATCTGGGTAACTTTATGAGATGCTTGCAGGAAGTGCGCGTTGAAATAGATTCTACAAATCTAGAATAAATTCCACATGTTCTTCTGAAAGTATATAAGAAATTAGAGATTTTTTTATTAATAATACAATATTTAATAGGATCTGAATTGTACCACGTTTCGTCAAAGTTTTCTCCGGTATTCAGAAATACAGTGGCCTTGAACACCACAGGCTGGTAATTTATTGGAAACCGGAAAATATGAACATAAACGCATGATCGAAGTGTTTGGGCATTCCCTATAAGCTTTTCACGCAGACAAAACGCGGCATTGTTGATAGTAAAATGCACATGACCGTTGATCTATTATTTACCCTGAGTGCACTCTGAATTGGGCGTTAATTACTTCATCATTTGTTTAACTTGCTAGACACATGAAACTAGCAATAAATAATAGATAATCAATAATAATCTTATCAATACCTGCCAAAATTATTTTCCCGCAGTTTTACTTTCAAAGTAATTGACCCCTCTCTGTTAGCTGTTGTATCAGGCCGACGTTTTTCACAGACCGACTGTGGTGTGAATTATCAACACCTCTAGTTCCGACTGTCAATATTTCCGCTAACCTCTACCAGGCAAGCTTTTATCAGAAATATACGTTGTTGATATATCTCCTTACTTGAACTAGGAAGGAAGGAAGAAATTCTCGGTAAAATGGAATCTGCAATTAATAATACAAAATGAAAAATAAATAAGAAAATTACACGCCTACGGAAATATACCGGTCAAATACTTCATTACCGAATTTTCGGTTTCGCTTCAAAATAATTTTATGGAACAATAATTATCGCATGATTCCATATCATTACTATCCAGTTGATGTGTCATTTATTCCGCGTCGAATATTAATCAGATATACAATCAATTATGGATGTGAGAGAAGATCATTCAATTTTATACAGATAAATGAAATGTTTTCTTTCAACCAGATCAGGATATATCGATTAAATGTTGAATAACATGGAATCTTTAAAAAATCGTTCTCGGGATTCTATTTTGGGCTGCGATATGCGTATATGACGAGCGCCCCCAAAATATGGTACCCACACAACTCTTTTCGCCTGAAAAGCTAAGAAACGGCCAATTTAACTGCAATAAAACACGGATATATGCAAACCGGGACCCCCTTCGAGAATACCAATCAATTTCACATCCATCTCGAAAACCGGGACGTTTCGATCGAGATAGAACCGGGAGCAAACCGGGAGACGTCGCCAGGGGTCCCGGTTGTTCCCTCCCGGTTTCAGCCGAGAAATTTGTCGATCCATCTCGAAGGCATCGAGAAAGTGCCTCGATTAATTGGACGTGATCCCTAAGCCTCACATCATCGCTGACTACGGGCAACTTTTTAATACGCCACCAGGTTAAACAATGACCAGACATGTAGGTTAAGAACAACTCTAATGAGACCATCTACATCGTTAGAAAATGTAATCTTCTTATTTCTCTGTTCTGAAACTACAGTGGGAAGCCTGGTTTCGATATGCAAACTGGCGGTAAAATTTAATTCGAATGTACTTCCTGACTCTGAAATAGGAAAATAATAGTTTTATATTCAATGTAGTTTACACAGGCTGATTCATCAGTAGTTTCCACACTACCTTCATACAAGATTCAGATTGATCATCCACTCACGAGTGAATCATAGCTGGATGTAAATGTCAGCGCCAACAGGTAGTAGGTAGGCCTCGACCAATTGGAAAATCCGCATCAATAATGAAAAGATCTGCTTTAGTACAAAAATATTGTGAGGATGATGTAGGCTAAAATTCATGATTCCATACAGAATCCAGGTCAAACCCCACTCCGGAGGAGGGGGGGGGAGGCACGACTGGTCGTTATATGGTACATATCTACAAAGACTGCACATGTCCATCACTGCTGGGCATCTAATATTGTCTACAGAAAGCGACAAGAAAATATATCCCGGGAGAGTTATGTATGACAGAATCAATATTATTGGAATCTTATAAAATAGCACGAAAGACAATCGGTCTCCATTCGCGAAATTGGACTAGTTTCAACCTCCATTCGGTGGGAAGCTTTGTTGGAGTCCGGATCACATTGACAAGCTTGCCGTTCAAACACGTCGCCTTAATCAATAGTCTCTGCATTGATACAAGTTCATTTTTATATCTGTTGCAAGATCAAGGTTAAGGTTATGCCGCCATCTGCTGACCCTACAGGCACTCTCCCTGTTACAGCTGTTAGATGAATTAATTGGATTAAGTGAAACGTCATTCTCGATAAATGAAAGCAAACAAAAGCAATATGTCATTGCAATATCTATCTAGCTTGTCTAACTCCAGCCGATGACGATCAGCGTGATAGCATTCTCTAGAAATGCAAACTTGTTTTTCTATGGCCGTTTACCGCTTTGGAATTGTTTTTACTTTCAGTTAAATATTGAAAATTGATTATGAAAAATGAATTTATCCATTCAATCGATATTCTATGATTGCTTCCTGAACAGTTGAATTATATCCAAACTGTATGTACATGGATGTGCATAACTTGAGCAGATTATAAATATGGGCGATAGATTACCCAATACCATGCATTGTAATAGGTTTGTGCAATTTAGTCATCATATTGCATGGAAATGTACACAGATGACAAACAATTGTACCAAACTCATTGGATATGGAATCTGTTCATGCTGTGGCGAGCCTATACGTTCATCTTGGCTTTCAGTTATATAAAGGGTTTGTCTCTGGAGAAGACAGTGGTTATAGCCAATAACTTATGAGCGATTTTAATTCTATCGCATTTCGAACATCCTCCTCCTCCCGTACATAGTTTTGTTATCGCTATTAGGGTAGACCTTTACCATGGAATTCTGAATTTTCATAGATCACAAAAGCGATGGGTGGAAACTTTGTCTGACCACATTTGGATGAATAGCTTGTTTTGCAGAATGAGCGAAACTCTGAAAGCTTGTTGTGCGGGAGAGAGATGTTTGCGTCCACACGTGATATGTAACTATTCGAGAAATTGAACTACTAATGGGTAGAAACATTGCAAATCAAGATAGTAATGTAAAACAGCCAAAACCGTATGGGGATGAGATAGTATTTCGAATAACCACTTTATCACAATGTATTTTAAACGTATGTAGAATTGTTTGCTCTAGCACCAGACAAAGAGCATCGGTGACCTCTTATATGGACCTACTGCGCCCCATATTGCGTTGGTACCACCTTTACGGCATCCCAAATTATGTCAAAGCCACGGGCATATTGTCATCAATCATACTTTACGGGTCTTTAGTAGCTTCTCAAATCGCACCGATTAGCTGGATCTGGAGAATTCAATGTGCAAAACATTGAATCCTCCGAAAAATGGATGCGCGTTAGTTATAGTATTTGTTTCTCAGGTCACACAGACAGCTTGTGGATGAACCGACTTCTAAATAAGAACCAGTAGGTGCCGTGATACATAAGGACGCATCTATAACACAAATAGTTACCAGAGGGAAAGAGCGCAAGACTGAACCATTACGTTGATTCCGTTCAGAATGTCCCTACAGGCTGCGAATCTTTATCTAAATTTAGTGATGAATATCAGACTTGAAGATCTCATAGCGTTCAATTGAATATCACTGTTATAATAATGACTGACCAGGATTCTAACCAGTCTGGTATGTATAACGATAAATGATTATGAATAGCAGACTAATATACTGATGACATTGAAAACTGTTGAAGCCGCTCTCTCTCATGGAGTGATAAGGGTTTCGATTTTATATATGTTTTAATAATTCGGATATACATGCTTATCTATGCGTTGTCACTTCAAATTTCACCAGTACAACCCTTAATAATATTTCTTATTTGACGAGGTTGACGTCTGTGGTAAATTCCGGTAAAATCATTAGTGTTTGGAGAATCAGGCTTAAACAATGCGTTAGCACTTTTTGCGATAGACATTATTGGTAAATCGATACCCGATATAGCACGGTTGTATTGAATTAACCAGGATTTACTTTGACCAATAGGAGCCTTTGATAGCACACATGTATACCAGTGGTGTTCAAGATTAGAGGTAAACACTGCATCCATTTGTTCAGGGGAAAACCCATTTGGCTGATATCTGAACCCCTGTAGCAGATGGTAATGATATGGACATTGATATACACACTGAAAATAAAGATAGGTGATGAAAACAGGGACAAGGTAAACTGAAGGGTCATTTGAACAGTATCAGTATCTACGTTAAACAGTATCAGTAATAATGTGGGTATATACGGATGAGCTGACGCCAAATTGCTGGAAAGTATGGATTGATGAACCTGGTTCAGTACTCATTGATATGTTCCTCTCGAGAACGTATAAATGCCATAGACCTTCATCTTTTTAACAAAACTGTACCTGGCTGATTCCTTAATTAAATCTAGACGCTCATCTTTCGGCAGGAAGTACATGTAGTTTATTTCAAGCGCAACAAGCTGATAAACTTCTTGACCGGTGGCGACCGCCAAAATCGTAAGCTATACGCTCCTGTACAAATGCAGTGACGATTTTGCCTCTTTCTCTGCCAACTGAAAGCAGTGCCCAGGCTTAGCAAATAGTCCCCAGGAGAAGCCTGTTAACGAACAGTGAATTGAACTAAAATTTCAGTTGAAGAGAAAAAATGCCATACTTGCCAACCGTGTCATCGGCCTTTGATTATTCGTTGCAGCAAAGGCGAAAGAAAATTGACAAAATTGTGGTCTTTGGCAAGCATGACGTGTAGGTGTTCTGAGGCCTACTGTTTTCTCTTCTGCGAACCAAAGCGAATAATTTTTGTACACTACCATACAATGATCTCTAACTTGCAGTTCATCGTTTGAAGTAATCTTTTTCATTCTATATTGGGATAGATACACTTTCCAGTACAAATATTTTGGATATAATTAACTGTTCCGGAATCATAGGTAAAATATCGATTAAATTCACTTCAGTAAGCAGTTCCAATACTTCAATGGAAGCAAGAACAATTCCATGAAAAAATAAACTCGCATTGGCCGGGAAGAGTATCGAACTCATCGACACGCTACTGAAGGCAGAAAAGTTCGATAACAATGAAATACTGGTATTGCCTTACCGATGAAGACAAACTCGAGTGTGACATTAAGCCAAATTCCCTCCTCCTCCTCCTCCGATGAAGACATTTCACTCTGTCCAAGTGATTCTCTGACAGTTGTAATAGCGATAGTGTCTATAGGACCAGCAGACGGCGGCATAACCGTAAACTTGATCATGCAGCAAATTAAAAAAGTCTCTAAATAGATAAGGAGACTATTGACAGAGGCATTGTGTTCCAATGCCAAGGTTTTAGATGTGATCATAACTTTAACAACCCTTCCCCCGATTGAATGAAAGTTGAGCCTATTCCAATATCACGAACGTGGGACGAATATCTTTCATAATATTTTATAAGACTCGGATAATATTGATTCTGCCTTGTATAACTGTCCAGGGAGAGATCTGACTATCGCTTTCTCTCGACAAATAGACACCCAGCAATGATTGGACATGTGTAATTTTCGGACATATGGGCCATATTACGACTGCTGGTGCCCCTCTCCTCACAGAAACACACACCCACACACACAAAAAAAGCCGGATTCCATGTGTTGCTGTCTGGAATAATAAATTTGAACCCACAGATTTCTCAAATTATTTGTATACAAGAGAAGTTCGTTTCATTATTGAGGAGGAACTACGCGGAATAAACGAGGACCAATGTTGACGACTGTTCATCTCGATGTATCTCTTTTCGATCGATCAACCGATGAATATTTGACTCGATCCCAACATCAACGTGGCAGAAGACGTTCTAAATCTCGAGCTCTATTCAAATATTGATATATAACCCCATAAATAAATGGAAACAAAAACACTTTTACCATACTTAGTAGATAAGAACTAAGCCTACATTCATCATCTTTTTCAGATACATACATGTAGTGCAGTACAAGAAACAAGTGAGCACCATAACAATTGGCCCAATTTCGACCCAATGTTAGCCAATTTTGGGCCGATCATGGCTCAATATTTTGATCATTGCGCAAAGTAAATTCCGTTAACAATGTATATAAGAGTAATTGATTTTGGATGTGTTCATATTATTTCAGCACTTATTACAAATCAAATGGAGATCAGGTGATGGCGGAGCCAACCTTTGGTCCATATCATGTTAACACCAACTTGATGTGGACGACGGCTGAATACTTAATGTCGTACCAGACGCCTAGAACTATATAGCTTCCAGGCCACACGGAGAAGAGAGATATAATATATGGAATGATCACTTTATTACAATGAGATTTGAATATGTGAAGAATTGTTTGCTCCGGCACCTAACAATGGAGAACGTGACTCCCGTCATGGATACACCGCGTTCTACTTTGTGATGATACCACCTTTTAGGCATCCAAATCATATCCAAGCCTCGGACATATCGACCTCAATCATATTTTACGGGCCTTTAATATCGTCTACATTCAATGTGCATAAAATTGATCCGATCTGAAATGGATGCGCGTTAGTCATAGTATTTTATCCAGGCAGATAGCTTGCAGATAAACCGATTTCTAAATAGGAAACGAGTAGGGATGATGATATTTAAGGATGCGTCTGAACACCAACAGTGACACGTCCATACACACTGTAAATATTTGTCATAATTTAGTGAAGAATATCTCATAATTGAATATCTCCACGGCGTTCAACTGAATGTCACAGGATGACTGATCGACATTCTAGCCAACCCGGTATCTATAAACGTTCATAAAGTAAGACCGCGGTTCGCAGTTCGCAGTTCTTTATTCGTGGGGACCAGTCATTCAGCGACTCATAGCAACGCCCCTAACAGCGCCCCCTGGCGTCAGATTTGGGATATGAATAGACAAATATATAGAGCATGACATTCTCTCGTGCTATGCAGGAGTTCAAAGTAATCATAATAAAAAAAATAAAGATTTCCATATCTAAAGAAATAATTGCTGGTCCCCTCGAATAACAAACCGCAAACTGCGAACCGCCGTCTAACTTTATGAACGTTATCTATAACGACAAAAGAACATGGAGACAGATAGGCTGATGCCCTCGAAAAACTACCTGCTGACGCTGCTTTTCTCTGTATTTTCTGGTTAGAGGTGATTTTTTAAGGATTTGATTAAGATTGAGTATGATATACTAAATCAGCTACCCTGAGATATGTCTTTTCTTGTTTGAGATAATAGCTTAGGGCATTATGTAGAATGGCTGAGACCGGAAATTAAAATATAACATCTACTTCCATTGCAACTGATTGAGGTTAGCAGGCGAACATCTAGCTTCCTTTCTTTCGCTAGACAGCACTGGTAAATCGATACCCGAGGTTACACGGCTGTATTGAATTAACCAGGATTTACTCGGATCAATTTGAGCTTTTGAGAGCACACATCGACACGTAGCTAAAATCGAAAAATGGGCCTAACCGCACCGTTGCGTACGAATGCAACTTTTTGGCTCCAAGTGATAGCACTCTTCGTCATTCTTTCTAAGCCACACCCTTTCAACCTAACATATCATGCTAGTAATTAAACCAAAATTGAAACAATATCAACCCGTCAGATTATATATCAAACTGAAGCTAATGATATATACAATGTCGAAATATATTTTAAATGAAATATTTGATCATGCTAGGTCATTTCGATGCCATTTAATATCACCTAGTGTCATACAATCTTATTATAAAAAAGCTGGGTCAGTAATCAACGTTGCATATCACAGAGAAAACTTCATGACTGAGACAACGAAAGTTTATTACAAAGCCACATATTCCACACATACTAAACTGCTGACAATATTCAGTGAAACTGAATAGTGTATCACACAAGGTCAATTTGAGGTGACTAAATTCTATTCCATCCGGTCAATGAGATGTACCACACACTGGAAAGGGGGAGGGGATTGATTCAGCCCCTGTATATTATCGCTGTCTTTAAACTTAAGCTTATCACCCTAAATCTATTGGTTAAGCTTTAGTTCTAAACGTTAACCAATCCAAGGTGTTCGCTCAGTGCTAAAATACTGGTTTTACCCATTGATTGTCTTGACTAAATATATAATTTTTCTACGAAGTAGGCTACCATTTGCAAATTGTTCGGTAATGAGTGAGTGAGTCAGTCAGTCAGTCCATCCGAATCCTTTCGTCGGCAAAATAAGGAGAACCGTTGACATTAGA
Source organism: Hanleya hanleyi (assembly GCA_036873755.1). Taxonomy (NCBI): domain Eukaryota; kingdom Metazoa; phylum Mollusca; class Polyplacophora; order Lepidopleurida; family Hanleyidae; genus Hanleya; species Hanleya hanleyi. Next base: position 114,966 of record JAVTVY010044839.1, read on the forward strand.
ACCTTGATTTTTGGCATGAACGCGCATTGGCATTGTTACCAGCAAGTTCTGAGCTAACCGAATTCTGATGAAAATTTGATTTATAATTATTTTTTTATTATTTATTGATGACTCGGCGAGTGCACTGTCATGCCCATCGGGAACCCTTGACTGTATGTTTCACTGTGACTTTTGAAGGTTCGCTGATACGGCACATCACGTTGGACACACCGGTTCTCTTAAATCACCGAAATTAAGCGACTTTGAGCCCGGTCAAGACTTGGATGGGTGACCTCGTGCTGTACTGCTGGGCTGATAAGTATCCAGGGTAATGGGAACTGAGGGCGATAATAGTTGCTACGCTAATGACTCACCAGCGGTGACATCTGGAAAAGTTAGTAGTACCCACTGTCAATTAGAGTCTGCTATATAAATTCCCTCAAGGTAGCACATAGGGCCCCCAAGTCATCTCTCGAATACACAGTTAAGCCATATCAAACCCTACTTCGTAGGTCCTGTGACGTTAGTCACACTCCCATGTATTACTGAACGTTTGTCTGCTTTATAATAGGAAGCGGGATTTAGCTAGTTATATACACTGTACATTCATCTCAGTTACGGTAGATCGTTTCTTTCAGGTAAGTGACCTTGATCAATACGCAATTTGTTTGGACATGACAATGTTCACGATAACCAGTGAATCGGAGGGTTTCACGTCTTTCCTTTCATGATAAAAAGGATCAGCCTCAAACAGAAATTACGAAAATGTCAGCTAAATTGTTCTTCGGATGCATGGAAGTAGGGAATGGATCAAATTGTCAGACGATGTTCACTTGTTTCGTGCAAAACTTCGTCGTCACAGATTGAAAAAAAAATATAGTATTGATCAATCTATACCCGAAGTTACACGACTGTATTGAATTAACCAGGGTTAACTGGGATCAATTTCATCCTTTGAGAGCACATATAATATTTGTGTTAGTGGTGTACAATGTTAGAGATAAACACTGTATCAATTTGTTTGGGAGTAAAACCTGTTTTTCCAATGTCTCAACCCTGTAATTTTGAAGGAAGAGGTGATATATACACTGAAAACAAGGAATGCTTTGAAGAACCGGGAACAAGGCAAACTGTCACAGTTGGCTGCAAAAAAAGGTGCCAAATGGGCTATTACATATTCGGCAATCAACATCGCGTTAACCGGTGTCAGTAGGCCTAAATCTGGAACTGTCTCATGTCTATGGGTGGTATCGCAGTGGACGTCATGTTCTCGGAAGGTATTTATTAACCGATTTCCGTGTTCTTTGATATGTTCCTTTCGAGAACAAGTACATCATTCATCTGTTCAGGCAAAGAGTGCGAGTAAGGGATGCAAAACATCCGAAATTTGAGGGATGACACACGATACAACATTATCTACAATGCTGTATGTAACAGCAAGTTTCAGGTCCGACATTCTATATTCAATCGTCGTTCCTAAGAGAATTTCCGCGTCAATAATCGAAAGACCTATTTCGTAAGTCAGTTAGCATCAATTCCGAATGTGTATGAAATACGAATAATAATAAAAATATCTGATGGTTTCCTGCAAGAAAGAAGCGGTCAACAGATTTCAATGATGTCAGCAAGACATACATACACACTACATAAAAACGTCATTTTAATTATATTTAATATACGGTCAGCATGTAAGGTGAATATAATGGTTTTATTTCCAATTATTTGAACACTAATTTTTACGCTTGCAATTATAAGTAACATTTGCATTCATTTGACATATAAGTCGATGTGTTCGGAGAGGTAGGGCTCATAAAATTGGATTCCCATATTTGATGTTATATTTAAAAATGTAGTTCATGTATTCTGTATGATTGTCAGCCCCAAATTCACCATTGTAGTAAATGTTTTTAGAGCTCATGGCCTATGTCGAATCCACTGTTAGTAAATGTTTTTAGAGCTCATGGCCTATGTCGAATCTTGGTGTTTCCCATACATTTCACATACATTTACAATACATTTAAGGTTTCCTTTGGATACATTTATTGTGCATGTCGTACCTTGGAGAGTCCCTATTTACGATAGATATACAACGCACGATAATGTTTTGCAAATAAATCTCATTTATTTGAATACATTCGCTATTGTAGTGACCCGAATGCAAATCTATCAGATATATTTAGCCCCTTTCAAACCTGTAATAAATATATGTGAATTGTTGCAGTTATATTGACCATTGCGTGATATATATGGCAAATAATATGAAACTTAACCGTAAATTTCGAACTATGGCATCTATATCTCAAAACAATGCAAATAAAATGTTTATGTTTACAACTATCCTCTAGGTGTGTAAATGTTGGTGTATAAATCCATTTTATTTGCTAAGCTGGTAGCTATATATGAAATCATTTGAAAAAGAATACTTATATTTACATTCATCTCACAGATGCACAAAGGAATGGTGTATATTACAATTTTATTTGCTATAATAGTAGGTACATATTAAATCATTTCAAAAAAAATATTTATATTTACATCTACCCCATAGATGTTTAAATGTATGGGGTATAATACCATTTTATTTGCTACGCTATTAGGTACATATTAAATCATTTCAAAAGGAATACTTATATCTACCTCTTCCACATACACGTGTGAATGTATGGTGAATATTACAGCTACGTATGAATTCATTTCACACATTACAGTTTCATTTACTTATACTGTAAATGTATATGTGAAATGTTTGTTTTGATGGATTTATTTGCTATCATTTGATAGATATATGGCGAAGAATTGCATTAAACCACCACATCCAAAATTACGATAGCTACACGTTAAAGTAATTCAAATGCACAATGTTATCATCGCAATTCAATTGTTCATTTTAAACTATTTCATAGGTATGTGATGCAAATCTGCAGTTTAGCCATTGCATTTGAACTTAATATATTTCCAATACTGTCAACACTAAATTTTCCATTTAGAATTTTTATTTACAATACTATCGAAAATGGGTTTGAATTTCATTGTCTTCTTTGTAATTAATTTGGTGGGCATTTGCAACGGAACGTGCACGTGGCCGGTTAATAATTTATGCAAGAAGTGCTTGTCAATAAGAACGTCTTTATTTGCTGACTAATGTCCAGCTTCATGCCACTCAAACAAGTTATACTCTACGTCTACCGGTACCAGATATCTGTACAATGTATTGAATTTGAAGGAAATTGTCATAGCATAAGATATACCGTACGTGATGCACAAACAAAACACTATAATACTGTCTTTGTGGAGTACACCTCGCGCCCGGATAAGCAATGATAAGAACCAGACACTTGTTGATTAGCTGACGCCCGCTAACACAACACCTGCAGAGGTAACAATCTGGGCCAGGCGTGGGGGCCTACCGCTTGGCCCGCCTGGCGAGGCTGTTCGCTCCAGGAGACACGACATATTGCGTGTCGTCGTCAGACGTGGCTGCCAGATTTCTCCACTTCAGTTGCATACAGGCATCGCTCCCAAACCACTATTTTGTTCATTTTTCAAAGCTTTTTGTTTACCATTTCGGCTAAACAAAGTCGTATTTTAACTTCATATAGCAGTTTTCAAACTACTTATGATTTACACAGTAATTTCCATTAGTCAGAAAAAAATGTTGTAAAGCGCTACAATCGATTGCAAATCTGTTCAATAAATGAACAAAGTTACATATGTTTCATCAATCGTAAAACGGGAAATGCTATCATTTCTCATACATAATACTAACACACTGTGAAGAAATATAAAACTGTCGACAGAATATAGCCCAACAACATCAGAAATGTATTTTGCTTCACATATACACAAACTGTTTGTGCAAATTGCTAGAGTCCTATTTTCCCGCTGACGATCCCGGCAGATAATTCGCATCGACAATCAACAAACTTTGAAAGAATATCTCTCGCGATGTAAAGTTTACAGAATAAATAATATGTTGCTTTCCCTGTTTCAAGCATACAAGACACGAACTGTAACTCGCTCGCATTTTTGGAAGTTCTTCCCAATAAGAAAGCTTCTTTTCTTCAATCATGTGCTGACAGCCAGTACGATTGTACAAGCTCCACATCATAGTGATCTTGCCAAGGTCTGAAATAAGCATATTCAAAATGATCACGTGGATCAGACATATTGCTTCAACATACATGTACGCAATAGAGGGAGAGAAGGTTCAGCAAATTTCAGCTTTATAATATAGGCACATTTAATCTGACAAGGCTACCCTACAAAAGTAGTAGATACAAAATGTTGTGCCTTCACCAGTGTTTTGGCACTAAGGCAAAAATCATGAATACACTATGCAAAGTAGGGTCATTCTCCCATTGCCAGAGTTTGTAGCCTGCTAAAAGTCGGTGCAACACCCTCTGCATTGCACTGTGCAGAGAAAGGGGCCCACATGTGCGTTCATTCTATATCGATTTCGGTCGGCACAGGAAGCACGTATTTGCATAGGAGAGAGATGGGAACTGCATTCAGTAAATCTTGTAAAAGAATTACCGTAACAGGTTTATACTAAATTATTACACAAAAACACGCGGTATGTCTTCTTTAGCTGTGACATGCTGAACCCACTCCGCTCCTTTTACAAGTGGATGAAGCTGATTGACCGAGAGCCATGCACACAAGAACTGCCTGATATGATTTTACCCCAGCGCAATCAGAGACTAATCAAAGAGCAATCTTAATAAATTGATATCCTATCATTGCTCCACAGTCATACATGTCGGACCTTACAGTTTAGAGGGCACAGGTCGTGAATATTTAATAATCTTAGGACATCATGGCCGTATTTTAAGTACTTTACTTGCAGTAGGGGAGAGGAGATAGGATCGCCCCCTACGCTTCAACCCAAGCAACATCAGAAAATACCCGGCCCGCATGGCGTCGGATTCAGCTGACATGACCGAGCCAACCAAAAAGCCCCTAACATTATGTTCCCTTCAAAGAACTATGTATTGTTTTCTGGATTGGTTGATACTCATGTTACTGCAAGCCGGTTAGATCCTACATGTGACATAACCAAATGGGAGAGCAGATAGGATTTAATTTTTATTAGATTGAAACAGAGGGACTATACAATCTGATGCCATGAGAATGAGTAGGATAGGACAAGGTCAAATTTTACGTCACAGATGACATGGACCTCCCTCAAGTCGTGGTCTACACCACGAGAGCTTCACTTTGACACCTCACACGACGTATTCGGACCACGGATGGTCCCTCAAACACACTCCACGCACATCCAAAATTGCTGCTTTCTATACTACGGCCAGACTGCTCATACGCAAAACTATGAAACCGGACTAGACACAAGACCAATCCGACGCTACCCCAAGAGAACTTCAAAATAAAACCTCATACGGTACAATTGGACCACTATGGGTCCATCGCGACCTCAAAACGTCCGATCAAATACACTTTTTTCTACTGCGCATGCGCAGATCGACACTATTCCCACCCCACACCCATTCATTTGGATGCTCCCTCACGAGAGCTTCATGATGACATCTCACACAATCCAATGGGACCAATAGTCCCCAAAGTCCCCAAAACATCCACCCCAGCGCTACTTGCCCAGTGCGCATGCATGCGTCATCAGAATAGAATAGAATAGAATATATTTATTGCCAAATCAGGCGCCCACGCGGAGCATACAATTATTTATCCCTTCCCCCACATGATTAATATGATTGTAGGACAATAACAAGAAATGAATTACATTGACTCCATTGCCACGGCGTTGACCCACTGGAGGTGCGGTCTGCCGAAGATGGCTTCATTCCCATCTTCTACCGACAACCACACCCCCACCTGGGCCAAGGACCCACCAGGGCGAGCCATATCGTGGAAGACAGTCCAGCCGCCTGCCCAACGACAGGCACATCCGAGCAGGGGCGACAAAGGAGTATAGACACGCAACGAAACGTTATATACATGAATATCCAATATCATGCTAATTGTCGAAATGATACACGGTAATTATATTGCAAATATTTGAAAGCATCAGTAAAGTGTTGAATTGGAATCTTACTCTTAAGTCATGAGTGGATTTAAATAGAATGATGATGATGATCTTCGCTGAGGTCCCCGCGTCTATCAATTAATATACAGTCAGTAGTTTACTGGAATGTTCTGGGGATTTAAAAAAAATCGTGAACCTTGTAAAAATATGCTAAGGCACTGTTCATTTTTACCAGGGGGTGGACCGGGGGAATCAGTGGGAGGGGGAGGCACTAAAATTTTCAAATTCATGGTGGGGGGGGGACCAAAATTTTCGGAGATCTGGTTCGGGGGGGGGGACAAAATTATCACAGATAGAACACCTGAATTCAACCCCGGCGTATTTCTATAACACCAACATTTGAGAACATGAACCCATCCCCATATACCTCCTTTTGGCCCTGGTCGGGAGATTTTTATTTTGAGATTATTTTGTTCCAGCATATTTTCAGCTGAGATAAGAATGACAAAATCTAATAATTGCCAACTGAACTAATCCTCCATAAACATGACTAATCCCCCATAAACAAACATCAAGTATACACATTCGAAGACTGAATGAAGATTACACAATAACCTAGTCCTTTAGTTTGATTCAACCCAGATGGGAAGATGTATCATTGACAGCAGCATAAATACCGGGGCAATTAAATGCTAGTTTAACCATGATTTAATACAGATACATCCAGATTGTATTGATCATGTTTAACAGAATACAGTAAAACCTAAACAGTTAATTTCCATATTATTCGGGGGAAAAGTACCAGCCGGCAACAAAACAAAATTGACACTGTACAATACCTTATCATAGGGCGACTGGGGAAAATGGTCACTGCATTCTGATAGTATATTTCGAAATTTAGCATTAGACTTTCTTAGTTTAAACATATTTGATTACCTCAATAATAGCAATAGGATTGGGGAAAAGTTCTAATCAACTTACGTGCCCTCTCAGAAATTACATACAAAGATAAATAATCAGGCGGCAAAACAGACATTAACTTCGGCATAGAGACTTTCTTCCACATTTATGTGTAAAATGTGAACTTTTTTGTAATGAAATAAAAATGAAGTTTTGTTGAAAATACATATTTTAATAAGTAATAAAACCCCCCAAAAAACAAGAAAACTATGCTCATACTAGTAAAATCAAATACAGAGAAAGTAAACAGTCCATGACGGGAAATGTCCGAAGGGAAAATGTTAGACAGGGGAAATGTGTGCGCGGCGATTCTCCTCTCGGACCCAGTATACCAGGACAAAATGGCAATCGACCAACACTTACATGTCTTTTTCTAATCTCTCTCGATGTCTGTGGGGTGATAGTTTTAAATATGTCTTTGCAATAGTCATCATGTTCCCGAAGTGAACTTGGGATATGGGGTTTACCCATCGAGGAAGGCAGATCGGTACTTATACGTTGTCTATTAATGGTGGGATGGTGATCGGATTGAAGATAAGTGCGGCTGATGATTCAAGACAATTTCCATACAATTTGAGCTACGACTCTGGCATAATGGGAGACAAGGCTGTTCGAAGGTTGGATTCACGATTGCATGCCACCCTCGACGCGCCGATAGCAAGGCATAATATGTTTAATTTTCGATAGATTTTTCGACTTTAAAGCTGTCAATTTTCATATCAATAGTGCTGAATATCATTACAAGGGTTTATTCATCTGTCCACTAAAATTTGAACATGAAAAAAAATCCACATTCGCTCTCACCATGTCACTTAGTATGTAAAAATATGTCGAAAACAGAAATGAAATCGTCCAGTTTGACGCCTATTTACATGATACGAGACGATCGGGAGTCTTTTGGTGGATTTTTTTATATGCATATGTTTGACGAAATATGGACGCATCATCATGTAGACATCGGGCACGATGAACTAAAACAGTCGACTTTTAGAAGGGAAAATGTACGTCGGAAGAAGCACAAATAGGACCAGTCGCCATGAGAGCTGTCGAACATTTATGCTGGTCTTCTCTCAGGTCCGCGCGTCTGTCATTTATAGCCGGGTCTCTGCAGCGCAACCGTTACATTACGGGCTACCTACCAAGGTGAAGACATTTGGATTACAGCACTTCGTTTCCTGAGTGGATTTGAGCGACAGAACGTGAGGGGACCATAGTATGGAGGAATTATCATTCTTCTAATAGAAGCGCCGAGAAGAATCACCAGCCACGCATCGTTTTCTGCTTTGATTTGACACAAGTCTCTAACCGACTGGATGTATGGGGAGGACGGAGATGGATAGATTTCTTCTGCGTAGTTGACGGATTTTACAATTATGACTAACACCAGATCTGAAAGTACGCTCTCTATCGCCAAGATCGGGAGCGACTATTGTAGATCTGTTTTCCGTAGATCTGGACTTTCAACGGCGGATGGAAGTTTGCAGGAAGGCTAACATACCGGTAGTGCCCGCCTACGAAGCTGGGTCATCATGACATGAAGGAACCAGACGCATGGCTATATATCGGTTATCCAATTTCGCGCCCCGACAAAAAATGCTGAAACAAAAATAAAATAAATATTAACTGCTCCACCCCTGGCCTATATACAATAAAATGTCACACATATGATGAACAAACATTTAGAGATGCATGTGTTTCACAGTATTTATATTGATATATGTTCATGAAACCGACAAGATTCGAATGACCATCCTAGAAACTTATCTGCAAATAGATCATCCGCATGTGCGAGCACCTTTCATTGGTTTCAAATCCTGCCATTTGGACACGTTTCTATAGCTTAGGAAATATTATCAAATATCCATTTATCATAACCGTGTGTAACATATGCAAATAGTCATATATAACATCTATGTAGTGCACGTTGCAAATATAATGAAATACGAAAATGTCAGTACATGAAACCTAGCAATTTCATGCGTGTTATGTTCAATTTCACCAACTCGTCATCCATATAGGAAATGTTTCCGAAATATACAGATTTAATAATCCAAGTGAAATGTAGATAAAAACCATTGATTTCACCGTACATTACTCGTATAAGTAAGACTCGTATGTACAAGAATATATCACAACGTGGTTACATACATCATGTCCATATGCCAATGACCTGGCCACTGTAGGGCGAAGCTATGGCAAATATTTTTATTTGTTTATATACGAACGGACTGGAATTTATTTTAAATCCGACTATATAAAATCCTTCATCACACAGGTTAAATATAACTAAACTATAACATACTCAATATGCTCAGTATGGTATTCAAATGTTAAGTGAATGCAATCATTTAATTTTTCTCAAATTACTAGTCAAATGTCTGTGAATGCGACCGTTCACCAGCGTATCAAATGTAAGTAAAACTATATATTCAATACGGCGAGTCATCCCCCATTTGCAACCAATCAAATCAATGTACACCCGAAACATTCCACATGGTTATGTCATATAGGTGAAATTATGGACTCTCCAAGCTGCACTGTACAGTTAAATTATTATAAATATCTAATTACACCATATCGGAAATGTATTATAAATGAATGCAAATTTCTGACTCTCACATACCTGCACCATACATTTAACATACATGTTAAATGTACAATTTTCTGTAGTGACAATTCCAATCACTGATCGTTATTCTTTATCCAAATGAACTCAAAGTCGTTTCCAAAGTATGCATCTGCGGAGAGGTAAAGCACATGATATTCAAACGGTTCCTAGCCTCAGTTTATGCGTAGTTAGACGTTATGTGCCCGCGTGATGGCATAGGCTTTCCTGTCTGTAAATTCGACACACTTTACCTTTGAATCAAGCGAATATGATACAAAACCTGGAGACTTGGAGCAAATTACTATGGAGGTGAGAGGATCTACAGCTGAGATTATAGTGCAAAACCGAAAGAAGTCATGTGAAGACCTCATGGGAGTGACACCAATTACATGTTGAACCATCACGTATCTCAGTTTGTAGTACTAAAATGTATATGCACGATATGTGCTTGTTGGCGAAGATACAGAGAAGAGCAGCTACTGACTCTTTCGCGGTTTTTGATTAATGAATAATATTTTCAGTGTCACAAGAGGAAACCGCCAAGAAGCACACACTTTATATTAAAAGATACAAAACGACGCAACGTGCGGATATTGTACGATTTAACGTTTTGTCTGTTTCAACGAGGGGATTAATCCGATTGAGGGGATCGATCATAGATTAAGAATGGAAGATAAATGTAGGATTCCCAGCCATTTCGATTATTGCCTTGACTAGGATAACTAAACCGCCAGGGGAGTAATTTGTCTTCAACTAAAGAAAATATTTAAAAAAATGTATTTTATACTAAAAAATAATTGATTTATTTCAGCTGGGGTGGCTTATCAATCATACATATACAGGCATTTGTGAAGAGCTTCTCCTTGAGTGAAGTCAATGAAATATATCTGAGAATGAAGTGAGTGGTAGAACCTGGTGTTAGGAACGATAGTGACGTCATGACCGGATGTGACGTCACCGCCGGCAGTGACCTCTAACATCGACCGTCATTTTGAACCGGAAGTGACGTTACCACCTCATCACCCCCTGCTATACTAAGACATTTGCACTCTGTATACTACTCTCTATAGCTAACTCGTAATTACGAGATAGCTAACGCGTATTTGGGTTTAGTAACATTTTTCTCGTTATTGCGTCATAGACGCTAATAGTGTGAGCAAGTATGTTTGTTTATAACAAGAATACACAAAGAAATAGTGATCCCCGGACGCATTTATCATGTGTTCCACATAATTCGTCACGGGTTACCTATCCAATCAATTCTTCTTAACGTCCATCAACCATGTGTCAGTTTCCCATCTGTGCATCAAAGCGATTATTTCGTGTGCACCATTGGCTTATTGCGCTCTGAAATGCATACCAATTGTACATTGCGCTCTACATGTATATCGAATACATGTTAAAACCTCTCTAAAACAGTATTCCCAAATGCCAATCTATTATATAACTATTCTTTCCAGTCAAATCGTTGTTTATGCATCAAATTGCCACCAGGATCAAGTGGTAGAAAAATATGGAATTTTTTCAATCCATTAACTGGACCCTGTCGATATATTTGCAGATCCATTTAAGCGCAATCCCTGCATTGACAACAAAATTCTAAGCTAGATACTTCTCAATTATGTCAACATGCAATTACTGCCACATACAATTAATCTGTCGTGCAATTACTGTCACCGAGTGAAACTGATCGAGAGGGCGACGCAGCGAATGTGAACAACCATTAACGACATATCATATGTAGAACCGGATTTAACTCTTTTGCATTTCATATCCATTCCGACATGTTCATGTTGCTCCAGTAAACTGTGGTTTCTGAGAATAATTCAAATAACTTCATCGTATCACTGCCGAAGAATTTGTTATGATATAGCGAGAGGAATTAGCGGCCTTATAAAACAATGTATATTACAGGAACAAAATGATTCATAACAGATTACGATTATTCTTGCTAACAGTTTATTCCTGAGCAGAATTGGTCAAAATGTAAACTCCTCTTTGTGTCATTCACCTTTGCCTTTTTTTTTATTTGTCACATTCACATTATGTTCAACCAAGACGCCGAATTCAGATTTACTGATACACCTGTAGCTAGATGTGAATGACAAATTCAACAAACAGTGGGCAGTGTCGTCTTAAAAAATGAAAGACAATATCATCAGTAATATCCATGCAAGTGACATTACACAATTCGATAATCACTGGCGTTCTCACAGGAGAGACAATTACAAGCGTCTAGCCTGTCATTCATTATTCAGCCGTCGTTCATTAAAGAATATTTGTGTCCGTAATCCAAAAACCTATTCCATATTTCTAAAAACAGCATTAACAGATCAACGATATTCATTGTCGACAATATTCCACCCAGTCGTCATATCCTTGCGTCTTGTCTTTCCGCAATATCCTGGCATCATCATATCGATACGCCATGTCCCTACGTCATGTCATTTATCACTGGTGAAAAGGAGTTTTTTTCTAGTTAAACCACACCTGTGACGTCATAGTATTGTCCCAACTGCAGATTATTTATCAAAAATCGTCTCCCAGCCAATACATATTATTTTCACACATGCATAGTCCCTTTAGTCAATTAGTACACACAGGCTGGTGAACTTTTGCCTTTTGCATTGCGCAGTACAGAAGAGGCGTGTGATGTTTTAAACCTGCAACAAATCTGGAAAAGCACACCACGCGTCTCGCGTCTCGACGATTCTTTTTCACGAATCGACAGTTACTCGTACTTTCTCTACTACAGAATAGTTGTCTTATTAACCTCTGGCTAGTATTGAGTTTGTACGTTGTGTCAGTCTACATGTGCATGTCTTGCTCGTCGGCAATATCAACTTCTGGATAGGAGTATTGAAAGGGATACTAATCAATGAATAGACTGTTATTAGATCTTGAACAAATCCTAATAGAAGGTTACATTCGACGGCAGCGGAACTGTAAATATTGTGACGAATATAGAAGTTCAGATTTACACGTCTAGGCAGAAGGAATCGAAATTCTGGGTCAGATTAATCATTTTGTTGACCGGGAGCTGCCTTGATGATGTTCATATCCTCGATAAATCTCATATGTTCAATCACTGGTGGGTGTCTATCAGTATAGAAAAGAGGGATTGGCTTATATCTCCAGGGACAGTTACATAAGCCAGAATAAATATTATCCGAGACCTTTACAATTATATGAATGACATTTGGCATCCATTGGTGGTATTTGATTAGCCCGTCACACTCCTGTCCAGAAGGCGTTGTTAAAAGTCAGGATCGCGCCAAAGAGTTTGCCAATCGACAACATTCATAGCATATATCCATATCCATATATCTTCTTGATACATACGTTATTTCCATAAGTATTTCTGGATCGGCTTCTCGAGTAACACGTATCTTGCTTATTCTTTCAAACAAAACTCGTAAATATGATGGAAAGTCATTATTTTAGACTATTTTATTCGTCTATGCCGAGACAAGAAAACTACAGGAAATGGACAATAAATCCCAACACTCGATTTTTTTAGGACCATCATGCCATCATTTTGAATTTCCCCTTAATCGCTTGCAAATAAATTCAGTTATGAAGTCAGAAATGTTCACTTCTCTAATATAATTTGTTCCGGCGTGTTAAAACGAACTTTTGGTCACACCCATCTGTGACCGGAAAATAACCTTCCCCAACCAACTACTTGAGAATAGCTACAGTGTAGAGATTCGCTGAAGCTAGCATCCAATTTAGCGCCCAGTATGATTGTTAACAACTGTCATTCTTACGCAACATCCATATCCTCCAGTTCCTCAGTAGCATTCACACTATCTAATCACAAAACCTGGACTTCAGATTCATCCGCCCTGTTATATATGAGTGTAAGTGGCAAATAAGCAATAGGCAGCCTTCATCCATTTAGAAATTCCCCGTCAATAATGAAACGATCGTCCTTTGTTTAAAGTAATGTGAGGAACATGTAGGCGCCAATGCATGATCGCAGTCGATAACACACGGAATCGGGTCTGACCATTCTGTTTTTGTGCCGTTGTTGTTGTGTGTGTGGTGGGGGAGAGGGAAGAGTGGATGGGCACTAACAGCTGTAATACGGTCCATATCTACGATACTTGCACAATTCCAGTCACTGCTGGGTATCTAATATTTTCGAAAGAAAGCGATAGACAGATATCTCCCTGGATAGTTATATCAGACAGACTGAATATTATCGGATACTAATAAAATAATATCAAAGATATTCGGCCTCCGTTCGCGATATTGGAATAGCATCAACTTTAATTCGATCGGTGGAGGCTTTGTTAAAGTCATGATCACAGGGGAAACTTCATCCGAACCCATCGCCTTGATCAATAGTCTCTGCCGCGACACAGCGGAATCGTAATTTGCACGATCAAGATTACGGTGAAGCCGACGTCTGCTGACCCTACACACACTCTCCCTATTACAACGGTCGGAGAATCTCTTTTATGAAGTGACATGTGATCTTGAATAAGACAATATCAGTATTTCATTGTTATTCAACTCTTATAACTTCAGTTACGTGACCATCAGTGCACCTCTGATAATGCAAGCTTGTTTTTCTATGGCTCTTCTCGGTTTGAGAATTGTTCTTATTTCCATTGAAGTATTGGATTTGGTTACTGAAGTGAATTTAATCGATCTGTTACGTATGATTCGGGAAACGTTGAATAATATCCAAAATGTATATACTTGAAAATATACAACTTCATCGGAGTATTAATTTAGAATTAGATAGATTACTTCATACTATGAACTGAAGTAAGTCCATGTAATTTGAAGATCATCGCATGAAAATGTACAACACTTTGCACCATACTCATTAGGTAAAAACTCAGCCTTCCAGCCTCATCAACCTATTCAGATACATGGAGTGCATTACAAGACATGCAGCAGTGAACACCATAGAACTTGACTTAATGTCGACCCTATATTGGCCCAATTTTGACCTTATGTCAGCTCAGTGTTCATCCAACTTTGGTCGTATATTCTGATCATTGCGCAATTTGGCGTTTAACCAGGTATTCTGTGACATATATTATAAGTCATTCCAAACAGATCAACTAATCTGAATTACGAGCGTCTGGTCCGTCAATCATTATTCAACCGTCATCCATTGAAGAATCTCAGCGTCCATAATCCAAAGACCTATTTCATATTCCATATATCAGCATTAGCACCAAATTAAAAATAAACAATTATCATTGATACCGGCAAGACATCATGACGCTCCAAAAGTATCAAATCCGTGTCGCTGATCAGTATTCTTAATTGCACACTTGAACAACGCGTATTTGGGTTTAGTAACATTTTTCTCGTTATTGCGTCATAGACGCTAATAGTGTGAGCAAGTATGTTTGTTTATAACAAGAATACACAAAGAAATAGTCATCCCCGGACGCATTTATCATGTGTTCCACATAATTCGTCACGGGTTACCTATCCAATCAATTCTTCTTAACGTCCATCAACCATGTGTCAGTTTCTCATCTGTGCATCAAAGCGATTACTTCGTGTGCACCATTGGCTTATTGCGCTCTGAAATGCATACCAATTGTACATTGCGCTCTACATGTATATCGAATACATGTTAAAACCTCTCTATTATATAACTATTCTTTCCAGTCAAATCGTTGTTTATGCATCAAATTGCCACCAGGATCAAGTGGTAGAAAAATATGGAATTTTTTCAATCCATTAACTGGACCCTGTCGATATATTTGTAGGTCCATTTAAGCGCAATCCCTGCATTGACAACAAAATTCTAAGCTAGATACTTCTCAATTATGTCAACATGCAATTACTGCCACATACAATTAATCTGTCGTGCAATTACTGTCACCGAGTGAAACTGATCGAGAGGGCGACGCAGCGAATGTGAACAACCATTAACGACATATCATATGTAGAACCGGATTTAACTCTTTTGCATTTCATATCCATTCCGACATGTTCATGTTGCTCCAGTAAACTGTGGATTCTGAGAATAATTCAAATAACTTCATCGTATCACTGCCGAAGAATTTGTTATGATATAGCGAGAGGAATTAGCGGCCTTATAAAACAATGTATATTACAGGAACAAAATGATTCATAACAGATTACGATTATTCTTGCTAACAGTTTATTCCTGAGCAGAATTGGTCAAAATGTAAACTCCTCTTTGTGTCATTCACCTTTGCTTTTTTTTTATTTGTCACATTCACATTATGTTCAACCAAGACGCCGAATTCAGATTTACTGATAGACACAAGATTTATGTATACCTGTAGCTAGATGTGAATGACAAATTCAACAAACAGTGGGCAGTGTCGTCTTAAAAAATGAAAGACAATATCATCAGTAATATCCATGCAAGTGACATTACACAATTCGATAATCACTGGCGTTCTCACAGGAGAGACAATTACAAGCGTCTAGCCTGTCATTCATTATTCAGCCGTCGTTCATTAAAGAATATTTGTGTCCGTAATCCAAAAACCTATTCCATATTTCTAAAAACAGCATTAACAGATCAACGATATTCATTGTCGACAATATTCCACCCAGTCGTCATATCCTTGCGTCTTGTCTTTCCGCAATATCCTGGCATCATCATATCGATACGCCATGTCCCTACGTCATGTCATTTATCACTGGTGAAAAGGAGTTTTTTTTCTAGTTAAACCACACCTGTGACGTCATAGTATTGTCCCAACTGCAGATTATTTATCAAAAATCGTCTCCCAGCCAATACATATTATTTTCACACATGCATAGTTCCTTTAGTCAATTAGTACACACAGGCTGGTGAACTTTTGCCTTTTGCATTGCGCAGTACAGAAGAGGCGTGTGATGTTTTAAACCTGCAACAAATCTGGAAAAGCACACCACGCGTCTCGCGTCTCGACGATTCTTTTTCACGAATCGACAGTTACTCGTACTTTCTCTACTACAGAATAGTTGTCTTATTAACCTCTGGCTAGTATTGAGTTTGTACGTTGTGTCAGTCTACATGTGCATGTCTTGCTCGTCGGCAATATCAACTTCTGGATAGGAGTATTGAAAGGGATACTAATCAATGAATAGACTGTTATTAGATCTTGAACACATCCTAATAGAAGGTTACATTCGACGGCACCGGAACTGTAAATATTGTGACGAATATAGAAGTTCAGATTTACACGTCTAGGCAGAAGGAATCGAAATTCTGGGTCAGATTAATCATTTTGTTGACCGGGAGCTGCCTTGATGATGTTCATATCCTCGATAAATCTCATATGTTCAATCACTGGTGGGTGTCTATCAGTATAGAAAAGAGGGATTGGCTTATATCTCCAGGGACAGTTACATAAGCCAGA
This sequence comes from Hanleya hanleyi, assembly GCA_036873755.1. NCBI lineage: Eukaryota > Metazoa > Mollusca > Polyplacophora > Lepidopleurida > Hanleyidae > Hanleya > Hanleya hanleyi. The sequence continues at coordinate 131,869 of JAVTVY010044839.1, forward strand.
ATAAATATTATCCGAGACCTTTACAATTATATGAATGACATTTGGCACCCATTGGTGGTATTTGATTAGCCCGTCACACTCCTGTCCAGAAGGCGTTGTTAAAAGTCACGATCGTGCCAAAGAGTTTGCCAATCGACAACATTCATAGCATATATCCATATCCATATATCTTCTTGATACACACGTTATTTCCATAAGTATTTCGAGTGGATTTATGCGGATTATCTGGATCGGCTTCTCGAGTAACACGTATCTTGCTTATTCTTTCAAACAAAACTCGTAAATATGATGGAAAGTCATTATTTTAGACTATTTTATTCGTCTATGCCGAGACAAGAAAACTACAGGAAATGGACAATAAATCCCAACACTCGATTTTTTTAGGACCATCATGCCATCATTTTGAATTTCCCCTTAATCGCTTGCAAATAAATTCAGTTATGAAGTCAGAAATGTTCACTTCTCTAATATAATTTGTTCCGGCGTGTTAAAACGAACTTTTGGTCACACCCATCTGTGACCGGAAAATAACCTTCCCCAACCAACTACTTGAGAATAGCTACAGTGTAGAGATTCGCTGAAGCTAGCATCCAATTTAGCGCCCAGTATGATTGTTAACAACTGTCATTCTTACGCAACATCCATATCCTCCAGTTCCTCAGTAGCATTCACACTATCTAATCACAAAACCTGGACTTCAGATTCATCTGCCCTGTTATAGATGAGTGTAAGTGGCAAATAAGCAATAGGCAGCCTTCATCCATTTAGTAATTCCCCGTCAATAATGAAACGATCGTCCTTTGTTTAAAATAATGTGAGGAACATGTAGGCGCCAATGCATGATCCCAGTCGATAACACATGGAATCGGGTCTGACCATTCTGTTTTGTGCCGTTGTTGTTGTGTGTGTGGTGGGGGAGAGGGGAGAGTGGATGGGCACTAGCAGCTGTAATACGGTCCATATCTACGATACTTGCACAATTCCAGTCACTGCTAGGTATCTAATATTTTCGAAAGAAAGACAGATATCTCCCTGGATAGTTATATCAGACAGACTGAATATTATCGGATACTAATAAAATAATATCAAAGATATTCGGCCTCCGTTCGCGATATTGGAATAGCATCAACTTTAATTCGATCGGTGGAGGCTTTGTTAAAATCATGATCACAGGGGAAACTTGTCATCCGAACCCATCGCCTTGATCAATAGTCTCTGCCGCGACACAGCGGAATTGTAATTTGGCACGATCAAGATTACGGTAAAGCCGACGTCTGCTGACCCTACACACACTCTCCCTATTACAGCGGTCGGAAAATCTCTTTTATGAAGTGACATGTGATCTTAAATAAGACAATATCAGTATTTCATTGTTATCCAACTCTTATAACTTCAGTTACGTGACCATCAATGCACCTCTGATAATGCAAGCTTGTTTTTCTATGGCTCTTCTCGGTTTAAGAATTGTTCTTATTTCCATTGAAGTATTGGATTTGGTTACTGAAGTGAATTTAATCGATCTGTTACGTATGATTCGGGAAACGTTGAATAATATCCAAAATGTATATACTTGAAAATGTACAAGTTCATCGGAGTATTAATTTAGAATTAGATAGATTACTTCATACTATGAACTGAAGTAAGTCCATGTAATTTGAAGATCATCGCATGAAAATGTACAACACTTTGCACCATACTCATTAGGTAAAAACTCAGCCTTCCAGCCTCATCAACATATTCAGATACATGGAGTGCATTACAAGACATGCAGCAGTGAACACCATAGAACTTGACTTAATGTCGACCCTATATTGGCCCAATTTTGACCTTATGTCAGCTCAGTGTTCATCCAACTTTGGTCGTATCCCGGGCCAATATTCTGATCATTGCGCAATTTGGCGTTTAACCAGGTATTATGTGACATATATTATAACTCATTCCAAACAGATCAACTAATCTGAATTACGAGCGTCTGGTCCGTCAATCATTATTCAACCGTCGTCCATTGAAGAATCTCCGCGTCCATAATCCAAAGACCTATTTCATATTCAGCATTCATATCAGCATTAGCACCAAATTAAAAATAAACAATTATCATTGATACCGGCAAGACATCATGACGCCCCAAAAGTATCAAATCCGTGTCGCTGATCAGTATTCTTAATTGCACACTTGAACACTTTCCAAATCAATCATCCTAAAAATCAGTTGGAGATCAGATAAAGATTGAGTCAACATTGGATTTGCATTATGTCCACATCCTGTTGTTGTTAGTGTATTTTTTTATTGTTCTTATATTTAGGGGGCCAAGCCAGTATGGCTGGTCACCTTTTGTTTTTGGTATTATTATTCTTTTTCTTCCGTCGTATTTTGTACCATCCGTACAGTCAACACTGATACACCGATGTCGCTGAAACTTCACATGGTGACTAGCCCTGATGGGAACTGATGCATATTCTCCAATGATGCTGATTGGACAAAAGCTTCGGCGGCCGTCTTGGATTTAACCCCAAACCTTTGAAAAGCTTCTTCTCCTGAACCGCTGAACCGATTGTCGTGAAACTTGGCACACATGATCTATGGATCAAGGTCTAGAGACTGTAGAAGCCGAATTGGTCAAAAAAGGTTGCGGTGTAAAACAAAATGGCCGCCATTGACCAATCAAAATTGTCAGATTTTCATTTAACGGATTTGGATGGGGAAAGTGGCTACATATATGCATTGCAATCATGAATATGCAAAAATTTTGCTCCTAGGTCACGTGGTTTGGCCGCCATCTTGAATTTTGTCAAAAACGGAACACATCACAGAACACATCTTGTACCGGCTGTAACTCTGGAACTATGAAAGATACAGCCTTGCAGTTTATTGTATTATATTGTCCAGGAGCAGCTCTTTCGGAAATATACTAACCGTTTCAGCCTAGCTTCAATAGTTTTCCCGTTATTCTCAGATGAAAACCACCCAAATTTGCGAATTGACGGATTACCCTTCATTGGTAACTATACTCTTGCAGCAAAGAATATCCTGCACTGAATAATATCCCGTGCTAAATGCTCAGTTGTTTTATCAATATCATTAAATAATATCATAGCTACTATTATTGTTTCGTTTCATTTAATCCTAGCTTAAATAATTTTTCCGGTATTCTCAAATGGTGGCATGGCACTGTTTTGTAGAAAAAACGAGGGAGTTTCCCCCAATACTGTAAGGGTCACGAAGTGGAATTCCCCCAGAACAGACATGTAAAATTGAAAATGCCATTTGTTTAGATTGTATCGATATAAATTCAGCCTAAAGATTGATAGAAAATCAGAATGGATGAATTTAGAAAAAAATTGTGAAACTTAGTGGTAAATTGGTGACATCATGCGCATGGGAACGAGAGTATCATTTAGATGCCATTTTTAGCAGACGACTTATTGCACTGCAAAGGAGCTGGCAATGGGAACATGAAGCTGCGCTATCGAAACCCCTCGGCTCTGAACCCCAGCTATTATAATGTAAGGGTGTCTCTACCAATTGATTGGCTTGTGGGAAGAAATATTTACCCCTGGTATTGTAAGTGTACTTTCTTTGAAAAAAAAGAAAAGTTTTCCTCCCCTTAAATTAATTTGTTTCTGGAATAAATTGAAAGAGCTGTATCGGTGTCTCACCAAAACAACAGTACACATGGCTAGATAAATACAGTACATGTATACTAAATGGGACATGTATGTCATTTTCAAAAGAGATTTGCAAGCATTCTTTGCATTGTCTAAGAAAATAAATCAATAAATCAGTCATCCAATCAATAAATAAATGTGATAGTATACTAACATGATATAGAAATAATATGCAAACTTAACATAGGAATTAGTGGATTTTGTTAGACAAGGGGCATACTTTCTGACACGACTCATTTTTGATAGGCATCTAGTGTCATTTTCAAAACAGATTTGCAGGCATTCTTCGCATTGTGTAAGAGAATAAATCAATAAATCAGTCATCCAATCAATAAATAAATGTGATAGTATACAAACATGATATAGAAATTATATGCAAACTTAACATAGGAATTAGTGGATTTTATTAGACAAGGGGCATAACTCTGCAAAATACTTTCTGACACGACTCATTTTCGATAGGCATCTAGTTCAGGTCAAGAGAAACAACTGTATCACGTTAGGATGTTGTATATGGAACGGTTCTGAAATTATCACAATAAATCATAAATGGATTTTTATTTGTAAAAAGGGGCATAACTCTGCAAAATATTGTCCGAGATGACCCCTTTTCGATAGGCTTCTGATTTACGTGAAGATAAATAGATGTAACAAGTTTGGTTGCCATGCATGAAATGGTTCTGTAGATATCGCGGTAACGGATTTTATTAGACAAGGGGCATAACTCTGCAAAATACTTTCGGACACGACTCATTTTCGATGGGCATCTAGTTTAGGTCAAGAGAAACAACTGTATCACGTTAGGATGTTGTATATGGAACAGTTCTGTAATTATCACAATAACAAATCATAAATGGATTTTTATTTGTAAAAAGGGGCATAACTCTGCAAAATATTGTCCGAGATGACTCATTTTCGATAGGCTTCTGATTTACGTGAAGATAAATAGATGTGACAAGCTTGGTTGCCATGCATGAAACGGTTCTTTAGATATCGCGGTAACGGACGGACGTACGGACGTACGGACAGCCGTACATGATGACGACAATACCCCTAGGCCAAATTTGGCCGAGGGGTAAAAAACTACTGGAGTTGTTGACTGAGTCGTAATATAACTGTCTCAATTGCGTAGTGGATAAGCCCAGCCATCAGGAGAACTTGGTGTATATTGTCGAAAATCAGATTACATTTATTTGGATGTTGTTGTTGTTGTTGTTGCGGAAATGACAGGTCAGTTATGCAATTGTTTTCCGAACGTTCTATGTTTTGGAATGAAAATGTTCCGGAGATAGATACATTTATTTTGATATATGATATATGAATGTTTTTTTGTGTTTCGAGTGGTATCACAGCGAGGCACCAAAAGTAGGGCTAAACACAGCAATCCTGTAAGACATTATAGTACATAGCATTAAGCAGTAGGCTGTTGACAGTCTGGTTCTATTGTACCGTAACAATCACGGATTCCGCAAACATGTGCCATACATGGTCATCTGTCACGTAGTCGCTGAAATCCAAATTGAGTGGAAAATCAATGTACTACTATTATTGTGTAACGTTGATATTTACGTTTGGGTGAAATTCATATAAACTTCCGCTAACATGTTGCATTGCCCATAAACAGGTCACTTATCCGTGAAAGCAAAATTGTACGAAGAGTCAACGCGTAGCATGACACTAAATTTCAGTGTTCTTGTGTAAAATACATGTTTGCTTTTTACCCCTCGGCCAACTTTGGCCTAGGGGTATTGTCGTCATCATGTACGGCTGTACGTATGTCCGTACGTCCGTCCGTCCATTACCGCGATATCTACAGAACCGTTTCATGCATGGCAACCAAACTTGTTACATCTATTTATCTTCACGTAAATCAGAAGCCTATCGAAAATGAGTCATCTCGGACAATATTTTGCAGAGTTATGCCCCTTTTTACAAATAAAAATCCATTTATGATTTATTGTGATAATTTCAGAACCGTTCCATATACAACATCCTAACGTGATACAGTTGTTTCTCTTGACCCGAACTAGATGCCTATCGAAAATGAGTCGTGTCAGAAAGTATTTTGCAGAGTTATGCCCCTTGTCTATACAAACATTCCAAACGTGCAGTGTGGTGTTTCAGAGACCTATTACTCCTTTCATAAGGCTGTCTGGGTCGCATTCAATTAAATATCTCCCACAAAGGTGCGTAAACAGTTCGTTCATTGAAGTTATTGATCTTTTTCCATTAAAGTTCCATTAACAGTTATTCATCCCTCCCAAAAAATGGACTGCTAACCATTCCCCCACCTGATTGATCTTATTCTACTAATATGATTCACTCATCTTGTTCCACTAACAAGTTTTTACCCCTCGGCCAATTTTGGCCATGGGGTATTGTCGTCGTCTTGTACGTCCGTACGTGAGCGAGATAGCCGGAGAACGGTTCCACTGAAGAATTCCAAATTTGGTATGCTTATTTACCTAGTCAAGGACCAGAAGCCTATTTAATTGGGACCTGATTGGGTGAAAACCTTGGCGGCCATCTTTAATTTTATGCGAAATGGATAATGATCCATATCTCGGAAACCATTCAACTGTTCAATACGAAAGTTGGTATACATCATCGATACATCAAGCAACTTTCAATGAATTACCAAACTGGCTTTTCTGATTAGCTGGAAATCCTGGAGGCCATCTTTAATTTATGCGAAATCGATAATGATACATATCTCTGTTACCATTCAGTTGTTTTATATGAAAGTTGGTATACATCATCGATACATCCAGATACTTTGAATCGGGACCTGATTGACTGAAAACTTTGGCGGCCATCTTTAATTTATGCAAAAACTTTAATGATATATATCTCTGATCCAAGTTAAGTGTTCTATACCAAACTTGGTATACAGCATCGATGTATCAACTGACTTGCAACGAATAACCACATCAGTTCCTCTGAGTGGGGAGAAGGATGAGCGGCCATCTTTAATTTATGCAAAATCATTAATGATCTCGTTCTCTGATACCGTTCAAGTGCACGATGTAAAATTTGGTATACATCATCGATGCATCAAGAGACTTACGACAAATGACAGTTCTGGTTTCTCTGATTGGGCGGAAACCTTGGTGGCCATCTTTAATTTATGCGAAATCTTTAATGATGTATATCTCTGATACCATTTCAGTGTTCTATACGAAACTTGGTATACAGCATCAATGTATCAAGAGACTTTCAATGAATAACCACATCAGTTCCTCTGAGTGGCGGGAAGGAAGGGCGGCCATCTTTAATATATGCGAAATCATTAATGATCTCTATCTCTGATACCGTTCAAATGCTCGATGTAAAATTTGGTATACATCATTGATGCATCAAGAAATTTATGTAATGAATACCGGTTTCTCTGATTGGACGGAAATCTTAGGGGTCATTTCTAATTGCAAACTTTTTGATAATCTGTATATTTGTGACTTGACTGCTTGGTGTTCCTGACATCTTGAATACATTATGAATGTACCCAGAGCCGAGGGGTTTTTTGATGCGCAGCTTCGTATTTTATCAGTAATTATAATAAACAAAAGTTTTACTTTTTTGTTTTGCTAACAACCTAACCTAACAACACTTTTTAGTTGCCACACGTCATTACCCCTCGTCTGTCCATCATATCATTGTAAACACATTATCTCAAAAAGTCCTTCACTTACAACAATGAAACTTCATACAGTTGTTTAATACAACCAGTACCAGAAGCCTATTGAAAGTCGGTGCCATTGGATGTGTTTTTCAGGAGTTATGCCCCTTTATACATGTCTGTCTGTTTTCATCCTTGTAAACACATTATCTCAAAAAGTCCTTCACTCACAACAATGAAACTTCATACAGTTGTTTAATACAGCCAGTACCAGAAGCCTATTGATGGGGTGCCATAGTGGGGGGTACAGACAGCTGGCAATGTATATACATCAGGGGGACATATGTACATGTATTACAGAACAGTACTGTCATAATAATGAGTGATTGAGGGGGGGGATATGCAAATAAGGGCAGAATGGCCCAATTGGCCTATACATGAGGGACTGTTATGTATCCAATCAGAAGTGCAGAGAGAGCATCTGAGGGTACCGCAAAAGGGCAAAATCTCCGCGCCGGCTTCTGTAGTTTGCTGGGGGAGGCGCGCGAAAAAAATGTCATTTTTGTGTCACTCGTACAGTCAACACTGATACACCGATGTTGCTGAAACTTCACATGGTGATTGCACCATATGGGAACTGATGCATATCCCCCAATGAAGCCGATTGGCCAAAAGCTTCGGCGGCCATCTTGGATTCAGCTGAAAACCTTTGAAAATCTTCTTGTCCTGAACCGCTGAACCGATTAACGCGAAACTTGGTACACATCATCGATGGATCGGGGTCTGTCAAAATAAGTCTTAGCAACTTGGTACGTTAAACAAAATGGCCACCATCGACCAATCAAAATTGTCGCATTTTCAAATAACGGATTTGGATGGGGAAAGTGACTGCATATATGCATTGCGATATGGCGATCACGAATATGCATAAATTTTGCTCGTAGGTCACGTGGTTTGGCCGCCATCTTGAATTTTGTCGGAAACGGAACACATCTTGTACAGGTTATAACTCTGGAACTATGAAAGGTACAGCCTTGCAGTTTTTTGCATTATATTGTCCAGGAGCAGCTCTTTCGGAAGTATGTCAACCGTTTCCACCTAGCTTCAATAGTTTTCCCGCTAATCTCAATCGAAGTTCACCCAAAATGGTCAATTATCGGATTTTCAAGTAACGGATTTCGATAGCGGAAGTGACTATATGTATGTTATGGGACTCGCCAATGCTGAATATGGCGGATTCGTGGTGGTTGAGCCTATTAGATCTAATTCGTATCCAAAGAAGAAGCCGATTGGTCGAAATGTTCGGTGGCCATCTTGGATTTTCCCTAAAACACTCTTAAGATCTTCTTCTCTCTAACCGCTGAACTGATCGGCGTGAAACTTGCTACACATGATCGATGGTCCGAGGTCTTTTAAAATATGTCTAGAAAGGTTGCAGGTGAAGTGATCAATGCCTCTTCATCCCTAAATCTTGCTTGTCTGGGCTGTATCTTGGCCCCCTACATTGCCGCTTGCGGCTATATTTCATTTTATAACTGGAATTGATGCTAACTTTAGTAGTAAAAACATATGTCGATTACTGTCGAGGAAATTCCTTTGTGGACAATGACTGAATACTGAAAGTCGTACCTGACGCCTAGAGCTATATAGCTACCAAGCCGCACGGAGAAGAGAGATATAGTGTTTCGAATGATCACTTTATTGCAATGCGTTTTAAGCGTATGAAGAATTGTTTGGTCCAGCACTCGTCGATGGGGAACGTGTCCAATTTCAGGGATACTCCGCGTTCTACATTGTGAAGATTCCACCTTATATACACAATTATATCCCAGAAACGGGCATATTTTCATCAATCTTAGTTTACGGATGTGGCGAGCGAGATATGGGGAATCCAATGTGCAAATAATTGATCCGCCCTGAATTGGATGCGCGCTAGTCATAGTATATCCTCGTTAAGCCTCAAACCCAGGTTGTAGATAAACTGACATCTAAATAGGACAACAGTAGGGGCCATGATGTTTAAGGATGCATCTATTACACCAATGATCACACATTCATAATTTCTCAACAGACTACGAATATTTTTTCCATATTGGTGATGAGTATAGTTAATATAGTTACACTCTTTAATACTTCAGCTTCATTTAGTTCCGCGTTAACTGGTAACTCATATTATGTTAACTCGTATGTTGATCTTAATTGTTCTACTACAAACTGTATTTATTTAGTTTCCTGTAAGAAGTGTGGTCAACAGTATCCCCCCAAAGACTCCATCTTAGGGTGAACGGTCATAGAAAATCTGTTAGGAAAAAACAAGTGCTCATAGGTAAGCATTTTTCTGAACCCGACCATGGCTGGGATAACTTTAGTATTCAGATCATAGACGTCGTCTATCCATCTACCAAGGATTCCCCCTTTGGATTTGAGAGAAAAACCCGACAGCGGGTATTATTCTGGATGCTAGAACTTGGGTCGGTGTTTCCGTTTGGTTTAAATGATAATGTCAGTGGGTTCGGCAATGCTACAAACCGCCGTTCAAATATATCCAACATTACTCAGCTATTTAAACCCCATCAACGGAGACATCGCAGCCATGGTTGACGAAAGTTTAATAGTTCGATGATTCACGACCACACCACTTTAAATTACTTAGTGGGTTTAACTATCACACCCAATAGTATACATAGCTTACGTACAGTTCTGTATGCGTTACCTCTGAGAGGTTTAGATCGAATAGCCAGAGATATACAACAATCTGCGTCTTCAGGAAATATAATACTACCAAAAATCAGTAAAGTATGTCAAGACGTGGCGTATTTTCGGTTGTATCGTCCAGTGAACATAATCGAAACACCTCAAGATCGGCTTTTCTTGAAACTCAGTTACTTAGATAAAGGACTGGACATTATTAATTTACCTCGAATTCTGAATGATCCAGAGGTGCGCAACGCTATAACTATTTTAAGTTCACAGAACCTCCTTGCATTTCATATAAGTATACTAAATCTATAGCCACCAAAATATTCAATTACTCCATGCTGTCAAGGAGTTTGACTGGAACTTATACACGTCATGAGGCTGTAGTTGTGATTGCGAATCGTCGAACTTTATCTATACACCATGCAAACATGTTGAGACTGGTGACCTTGATGTGGTGAGTGATAAGGACCTGAAATTACTCCTGATGAACGGACCTAAATATAGAGAGCTGAGAAGAATAAATCTGAAGACCGACCAGAAGGTAGTCCTGTCTGCATTGGAAAAGTACGTTATTGATTGGTCTAAGCGAGAAAAAGTTGAACCTACAGTACTCGCTGATTGGCTGGACCTCACCAAAAGTAAGGTCGTTGAAACAATCCGCCATATTGACAGAAATACTCTTCCCCAAGCAAAACAAGTACTGAGAAACCTCGATTCGCAAGAAGTTCTAGCAAATCTCCAGAGTAAATTTGCCATTGTCCCAGCAGACAAAGCTCCAAATAATATAGTATTCATATGTAAATATTACTATTACCAGGTGCTGGTTAAAGAACTGAGTGTAGACATATCATCAGCAAATACGTCTACTTACTCCCAAACTTCGTTTACTCTGGAAGATTTATTTAACAATCACAAAACGTTTGTCAGGGAAAGAGGTATTTGTCTTCCAGCCAATCATAACGACATACCACAAGTATACTGGACTTCAAAAATGCATAAATCACCATACAAAGCTAGATTCATAGCTGGTTCTAGAAGCTGCACCACCAAACTTCTTTCAACCCTATTGACGAGGGTCCTTCAGGAGGTAAAAGCATTTTGGGAAAGGTATTGCGCCACTATTTCTAAAAACTCCGGCGTTGAATGTATGTGGATATTGAAAAACTCAAAATGTCTTACGGAAGAACTTGATGCTAAAGGTCACATAACGTACAGACATCCACATGGGATTTCTCTATACTACAATCCCTCATCAGGACCTTATTGACCGTCTAAGTTCATTAATAGTATCTGTGTTCAAGAAAACTGATCGTAGATATATTAATGTCGGAAGCCATAAAGCATTTTTTAGCTCTACTACACACAAGAGATATCATTCATGGGATGTTTCTTTGTTGATAGAGTTGCTTGAATTTCTCATTAAAAATATCTATGTGAAATTTGGCAACACAATATATCAGCAGCATATAGGTATTCCAATGGGTACTAATTGAGCACCCCTGTTGACTGACCTGTATCTGTTCTCTTACGAATATGACTATATGCAGGCGCTATCAAAAAACGATCCATTCAAATTACAAGCGTCTAGTCCGTCATTCATAATCCAGCCGTCGTCCATTAGAGAATATCCGCGTCCATAATCCAAGGACCTATTCCATATTCCATATAACAGTATTAGCACCAAATTCAAAAAGACAATCATAGTATACCTAAACGTAGGCTTGTTTCCTGCAAGAGAGAAGCGGTCAAAGCCCGTTCCTTCTCATTCACCAAACGCTATATAGACGATCTTCTCGCTGTGGATAATAGCTATATAAATGACGCAGTGAAGGATATATATCCACCTTCACTGGATTTGAAGGAAACTACAGATAGCCCTACAGGTGCATCATATTTAGATCTATATCTCTATAAAAACGAAGCGGGACTTCTCTCTCGTCGATTTTATGACAAAAGAGATGATTACAATTTTGACATCGTAAACTATCCCTTTCTGGGCAGTAATATTCTAGTGGGACCTGCATATGGCTTATAAATATCTCGCCTAGTAGCATTTGCTAGATCCTGTGTTAAATGTGACGATTTTAATCAACGTCACAAAACATTGTTGCAGAAATTTATAAAACAGGGCTATTCCACCAAGCGCCTCCACTCAAAGTTTCTCAAATTTGGCGACACATATCGCATGCTGATAGCAAAATACGAGCGTAGCGTGCAAGATCTATGGCGTTACGTTTCGTAACTTGTGTCTAATTCCGCTTAACCCGGGGCTAGGGGCCGTATGAACCCATGTACTTCAAGATTCTCAAGGTGCTCATATGAACAGTCACAATCAAAGCGTGACTGAGATACATCATTCTCTAGATAACGAATTTACAACGATTATTATGGATTAAGAATACTGATCAGCGATACGGGTTTTATATTTTTGGAACATCATCATGTCGGTATCATTGAAAACTGTTGACCGCTTCTCACTTGCAGGAAACTAGCCTATGTTTATGTATACTATGCTTGTCTTTTGAATTCGGTGCAAATACTGTTATATGGATATGGAATAGGTCTTTGGATTATGGACGCGGATATTCTTTAATGGACGACGGCTGAGTTATGAATGACGGACTAGACGCTTGTATAGTACAATTGAAGACTTATTGAATGTCACTGTCAAAGCGTGACTAACTGGCAGTCTAACAAGTGCGGTGTCTGTAATGATCAAATATTACTTAATAAGGACCTAAAGGCAGATATGTTGATACCTCGAACACGATGCTCTCACTCTCACGGATCTGGTTTGCTATGACCGAATTTTAGATATGTATGAAATAATTTGAGTAAGAGTGATGAGTAAGTATGATTTAACGTCAATTTCAACAATCATTCAGTCATATCACCAAGTCTGCGCCTGTTAGTTTTCACCTCCATGACCTGGCGGGTAGGATCCCATTCCTTTTTACACCAGGTTACCCCACAGGTACTCCAGTTAGCTTGTCTGAGACTCCTAACGTTTTACCATGACCAGGGTTGTGCACAGCTGCACCCCAGGTGAATCCCCGGGAGCCCACGGATTTGAGTATTGATGCTTAACTACATTATCTGTATTTGGATCTGGTATCATATATAAACCCTCCACTAAGTCACCGATTTGAGGTCTTATAAAAATCTACTACTTCCATATCAACTTCATGAGGGTAACATGCGAATTACTTGCTTCCTTTTTTTCGCTAGACAGTATTAGTAAATCGATAGCCGAGATGACCAGGATTCACTTTCATCAATTCATCAATTTGAGCCTTTGAGAGCACAGACATCTGTCAGTTGGGTTCAATATCAGAGATAAACCCTGTATCAATTTCTTTGTGGTGGGGGGGTGGGGGTAAACCAATATTGCCCATGTCTGAGTCCCTGTAACAGGTGGAATTTTAAAGGGTAAAATGATATACACACTGAAAACAGAGAATGATTGAAGAACCCAGTCAACTGAAAAGAGGGGCATAGCAGATATTACATATGCCACAAACAAAGTATTAAAAAGTATCAATAGGCCAAAATATGGTGGCGTGTACACGTATTTTTCGCCACATGTATATGGGCTGTGTCGCAGTGGACGTCTTGTTGTTGGAAGATATTTCCATGTTTTTTTTAAATATGTTCCTCTCGAGAATAAGACGGACTGAAATTTGTTTATGACAATGTAGCGATATGACGTGGTTATTACGTTGTGTACTGCAATAACATTAATAACATTACGTCATGAAGTCGTAAAACAGAAAGCACGGCATAAATCCTACGATTTAATCGATTGCAAAGGTACAACTGTTACGTGTATACTTTAAGATATACGAAAAATCAATTCTCGTACTCGTGCTAGTTTATCTGCTTTGTTAATACACTCGTTTGATAAATCCTATAAAACTCCTTAAATCGTTTCTTGAAACTTGTTAAAGCTCGTTACCTGCAGGTTCTAACATCACAGTGATGTCAAATTCTTCATTAACTAATATTTTCCGATTGCGGGAGTCGATTAACGGTTAAGCATGGAAGATAAATGTAGGATTGCAAGCTATTTCGATTGTTGCATTGACCAACATAGCTAAACGACTAAATATTCAAAAATATGTATTTTATACTAAAAAAGGTAACTGATTAATCTCAGTTGAAGTGGCAGATCAATAATACATAGACAGGTATTTGTGAAGAGCTTCACCTTGAGTGAAGCCAATGAAATATACCTGAGAATGAAAAGTGAGTGAGTGAATATGATTTAACGTCGCTTTCAACACTATTTCAGTCATATCACGACGTTGGTTTCTATACCTTTTCATACCCGGGAACCACACGGGTAGGATCCTATTCCTTTTAACACCCGAGACCCCACGGGTGGGGTCCTATTCCCTTTCACACCCGGGACCCCCACGGGTGCCCCAGTTAGTCGCCTTTCACGACATGCTCTCTGAGGAGCTGAGACGTATTCTTACCATGACCTGGAGTGTTCACGACACCCCAGATCAATCCCCGGAAGCCACACCGGGCCAGTCAGTAGTAGAACCTGACCTGCCAGATATCAATACTTCGTGGGCACCAAATGTCACTGACATGCGCAGTCAATCATTAATATGTTGTTTTACGCTTGCCCATCAGGAAAGTTTCAGGACATGACTCGAACATACGGCAATGGGATATAATTAGTAGGGAAAGTATCTATTCCATGAAAATAAAGCGATAAAGTTTGTTTCTATATACATGTAACAAGAACACACACAGGAGTAATGATCACCGGACGCATTTACCGTTTGAACGATATGTTATCAAACGCCTCACGGTGTACTTATCCAATCACTTCTTCAACCGTTGAATAATCCATCAATCATGAGTCAATTTCTCTTCTGTGCACCAAGGCGAGTAGTTCGACTGCACTATTGACTTATTGCACTTCTGAATTTATCCCAATTGCACATACGCTCAATATCGAATACCTTAAAAACCTCTCTAAAACAGTTTTCCCAAATAACAACATATTATTTAGCTATTCCTATCAGTCAAATCGGGGTTTATGCGCCAAATTGCCGCCGTCAAATTTTCGCTTATCCCTTAGCTAGAACCTATAGGTCTACGCTTTTTCGAACGAAACTGTCAACCATTAAATACATATATGTGCAAATCCATATCAGTGCAATCCCTGCGTTCACAACAAAATGTTTTACTGAAAACAAGCTAGATTTTCTCAGTTATGTCAACATGATGTCCCCGTCTTGCAATTACTTCCACCAAGTCGTATAATTTTCGAGCAGTTTCCGAGAGTGGGATCGTTTCTCTGACATAAGCTCAGAACAGGTGTACTGGAAAATATTCCAACTTTGATATTACTTCGATAGAGAGGACGATACAGCGATCTGCACCGACATTCAGAAAATATCATTTGCGACATTGATTCACGAAGAATTTATCCCAGTGCTCAATTTACAGCATCTCTTCATCTGAAATAAAAAAAGTAGTACAAATGAATTCTGACTCTTTTGCAATCCATGCCCGGAATATCTATTCCGGTGTCCTTGTGGTGCGCCGGTAACCTCAGTTCGCTGTTACTGCGGATTCTCAGAATTTATCAAATAACTTTAACTTTTTCTCAAATAGCTTTATTGAGTGGTTCGAATGAATTGTCGAGTTCTTAATACACTATTACACTATTAAACAAAGTAGTTCATAATTCGTTATGATTATTCCGGAAACTATTTTATTTCTGGGCAGTGTTGCACAAAATATAAAATCCTTTTTGTGTCATTCACCATTGTTTCTTTCAGTCATCCTATTCATATTATCTTCAAACAAGACGTCGAATTCAGATTCACACAAGCAAAATGCGAGTGTCAGAGCCAACAAACAGTGGCCAAAAACATCTTAGACAAATTATAGAGAAATTATAGACAAAGTAATTTTTATATGACAATATCATTAGTAATATCCGTGCGAGTTGACATTACAAAATTTGATAATGACTGGCGTTCTTACAGGAGAGGCACGATCAACGATTTTCTTTGTCGAGAATATACCAACCAGCCGTCATATCCTTGCGTCAGGCCTTATTACGTCACGTCCTGACATTGCCATGTATGTACGTCATGTCCTTACGTCCTGATGATGTGAAGAGCGATGTTTTGCTGGAAAACATTTGTCTTGTTATCCTCTGGCTAGTGTTGAGTTTAAGTATGAGGATAGTCTACATGTACATGTTTTGGTCGTCGAAAATCTCAACGTTCCGATAGGATTATTGGCAATGATACTAGGCAGTGAATAGACAATTATTAGAACTTGAACAAAAGGCAATTATCATGACAAAGTTCGAATAAGTTGAGGCTGGTGTAGAACGAAATAAATCGAAACGACTTGGAGGTTACATTCGACGAAACCGGAACTGTAATGAGGATTTCATCAAACAGAAAATAGCACAAATGGCCAAAAGAACTCTCTGCTATCAGTAATTGTCTACACTCAGCAAACATGCATTGCAAAAGATGTACTTGGATAACTTAAATTATAAACATATGATCTGGTAGGGTTGACTGTAGTCAAATACATAGGATGTTGGGCTATGTTAGATTTTGCCAAGGACTACTTGATAGGGTCTTTATTCCGCCAAGGTTCTGCTAGAGCATGACCCAATTCCTATCTCAAAAATATACTATGTTATTTTGCCCTTCAGACTGCAATCAAGTAATTTGATCTTGGAAAACTAAATCAAGGTCAGTCGTCTTCAACCAGTTTTTGGTCAATCTCACTTAATTTCATAGGAAAAAGAACTTGGAGATCTTAACCCTACCAGTCCCGGGGGAGGCCAAAATGCCCCCTACCAAACTTTCTGCGCTATCTCCGGAACGACAAAAAATGGAGAGCTGAAACTCCGTGACTTAATAGCTTATCAAATTCGGGTTATTTTGAGCCTATCTGCATAACCCCCCGAGCAGAGGATCATGGGCAGATTCAAGATGGCGGCCACGTGGGGTACAATAAAAGTTATGTTTTCGTCATATTTCTTCAAAATGTCTGCTTTTCCGCTATGAAAAGTGGTCCAAAACTATTTTATTTCACATCACATTAATATTTACTAATTTATCATGCAGTTTTTGCGAAGAAATTGCATAAATAAAAAATTCGGAAAATCTGACCGAAAAATCGACTAAAAATGCCGGTTTTGATAATGATGTCACTGTGACGTCATCAAAGCGACCATCTTGGATTTTCTGGTAGAGCTTGACCCAAGGGTATAGTGTGGTAAGTTTCAGCTCCCAAGCTCAAGGGATGAGAAAAATAATTAGGGGAGCCATTTCGGCATCCCCCTCAGGCCTGGACAGGTACCAAAAAGTCCAGGCCAGATAGAGTTAAACACAAGTATAGAATTTGACCTTCAGAAAATAGGTTAAGCCCAATCATGTCCGTCATCATTTGCACATGCGGGATTAAGTTGAAGAGTATATATATAATCCTTCAATGGGTATCGTACTAAATGGTCGGTCATTTTTAACAGGCTACTGACGCATCACCAACTGCATATGTGGTATGAATGTGAGATGGCTTTTGAGGTAGCGTTTCCAAAAGAAAAATCGACGGACAGACCCACATACGACGACGACAATACCTTCGGGCAAAATTGCCTGTGGGAGTAAAAAGTAAAACTTGTGACGAATATATGAGCTCAGATTTACCAGGTCAGGGAGAATACCTCGAAATCAGGGCCAGATTAATCATTGTTTTTGACCGCGAGTTGTCTTGATGTATGTATCACCGATTAATCTCGTATGCCCAATCACTGGTGGGTGTCTATCAATGTCGAAAAAATGGATTGGCGTATATCTCCAGGGACAGTTACTTAAGCCAGAATCAATATTATCAGAGCTCTTAACAATTCTATAAATGAATTTGACATTCATCAGTAGGATTTGACTAGCCGGTTACTTTCCTCCTCTGAGGGCTTTCTCAAAAGTCACGATCACGCCAAAGAGCTTGCCACTGAATCACGTCCGCATCGATAAGATATATTTTAAAATTTTGACGCATACATTTTTTCATAACTATTTTTAGTGGATTCTTCTGATTGTCTGAACCGACTTTTCAAGTACATGTAACATGGATTTTTCTTATTATGTCGCAAACATTATTTTAGGACATGTAATTCGTTTCCGCTGAGTTTGAATTTGCCTTTGATCGCTTGCAGAGTTATGAAATCAGACATTTCAGCTCTCTGTTTAGTTGGTGCCCGCGTGTTAAAACGACCAGCCGATCACACCCTCCGTAAAGTCACATTCCCCAACCACGAACTTGAAAACAGTCACAATGTACAGATTCGCTGAAACTATCATTCAATTTAGCGCCCAGCACGCATTAAACCTACCTGGATGGGACAGGCGTGTGAGCGGCGGGAGGGGGGACACTTTCCGTCCCCGTGTTCTTTTTTTTTATCTCCGGAACGACAAAACGTGAGATCTGACACTCCATGACGTTTTAGTTGATAATATTGTGATCATTTTTAACATATTTGCATAGCCTCCAAGCAAAGGATCGTGGGCAAATTCAAAATGGCGACAATGTGGGAAAAGAAAAATGATGTTTCTGCTTTTCTGCGTGGAAAAGTGGACAGAAGCTATTTTATTTCAAATCATATTATTCTTTACTTAGCATACAGATTTTGCGCAGAAAACACATACATCAAACAGCGAAAAATCTGACTGAAAATTCGTCCAAGAAATACCTTTTTAAAATGATGTCACTGTGATTTTCACTGTGTTTTTTTAACATTTCGCAGTAGAACATGACCCACAGATTAGTGTTATAAATTCAGCACTCTAGCCTTAGAGAAAGCGAAAATACATATGGAGGGGAGACTTTCCGCCCCTCACCAGGCTGCGGTATACGCCAAATCGTCCAAGCCAGATAGGATTAAATTAAAGTCTTCTACTTTAACCCTATCTGGCCGGGGCTTTTTGGGACGTATCCTGGCCTGGGGGGGGGGGCGAATTATTTTTTTTACCTTTTGAGCTAGAGAGATGAAACTTACCACACTATACCCTCGGGTCAAGATCTATCAGAAAATGTAAAGAAATCCAATATGGCCGCTTTGATAACGTCACAGTGACGTCATTTTTTGGTCGGATTTTCAGGTTTCTTTCTTTATGCAATTTCTCCGCAAAAGCTGCACGATCAATTAGTAAATATTAATTTGATGTGAAATAAAATAGTTTTTACCCACTGCTACCACACGTTGACACCATCTTGAATGTACCCATGATCACTTTTCTGGTACCACACGTGGACGCCATCTTGAATTTACCCATGATCCATAACACATGGGGGTTATGTAAATAGGCTCAAAATGACCCCAATATGATAGACTATAAAGTCAAGGAGTTTCACCTCTCTATTTTTTGTCGTTCCGGACATAGCGCAGAAAGTTTGTTAGGGGGGCCTTTTCGCCTCTCAGGAAAGGTATGGTTAAGACACCAAACTGTGTCTGATATAACAGTTTTTAGCAATATTTTTGTGTTCTCGTATAAATAAGAAAAGCAGTGTTCAAAATCTTTGTTCTTTAGTCTTATTCCAAATGTGAATATTGGTGTCCAAATTGTAATAGCCCAGCCCCGTGGGATTCCCGGGGTTTGACCTGGGGTGTCATCGTGCACACTCTAGGTCATGGTAAGAATAAGTCTCAGTACCTCAGATAGCTTGGTGTAAGAGGTGACTAACTGGAGCACCCGTGGGGTTCCCGGGTGTGAAAAGGAATAGGTCCTAACCCGTGGGGTCCCGGGTGTTGAAAGTAGTGGGACCCTACCCGTGTGGTTTCCGGGTGTGAAAAGTAACTGAGATCAAACAACGTGATGTGACTGAAATAGTGCTGAAAGCGAAGTTAAATCATATTCACTCACTAACTCCCCTTGTAATAGCCCAAAACCAGAACACTAAAAGGTGTAGAACAGTTTAGAACACCATTTCAGCAGTTTGAGAACACAATTTTGCTGCTCTTGAATGACTGGAACAATACAGTTCCAAATTTGATTTTTTCTTTCATTTAGTCGTATTCAAAATGTACAGAATGATATTCAAATTGTAATGGCGTTCAACATCAATACATCCATGTTGATTATCCGTATTCAAGAACTTCAAGAACAAATTCGTGTATTTAGAGAACATTGACGTTAAAATTGGAAACATTAATGTACAAGTGAAGAACATCAAAAGGATGTGTTAGGCGTCCAAAATGTCCAGTGTGTTAACAATTGTCATTCACTAAGCACTAAGTTCGACTGATTGATGTTCGTGTTTATTTGCTTAGGTCATGCTGATTGTCGTACATCGACTGAACAGATTCTTAAGAGAGTTGGCATTGACATAGTGTAAACCTATATAGGATAGTTTCGTCCCCGCATTTTCGAACTACCACAGTGAAATCTGACATTCTGGACACAGATGTCGTTCATGCATAATTCCCACTTCCTCAACATAAATACCTTATTTCTAAGACAACATTATAAAATAAATATATACATTAACACCAGCTAGATTTTCTTGCGAAAGAGAGGCGGTCAACAGTTTGCGATGATACGGGTCAGTCATCATGAAGTTCATAACGACGAATCCGTATTATTGACCAGTATTCGTTTTTGCTTCGAAGAATTTCAAATCGATTTCTAGAGGAATTCTATCTCAATTACGACTTGATTGCGCCTATTCATATAAACATACACGGTGTTCATACGGCCCCTAACAATAGCGATTCTACTGAATCAACCAGGAATTATTTCAGACAATTTCGGTCTTCTAGAGCACATTTGTTAACCATAGGTATTTAAGATTGCAGAATATGGACTATGAATTAGTTTTGATGCGGTTTAACCCTTGTAAATAATAGTATTTTGAAGGTAGGAATTAGAAACACAATGAAGCAACAATTTGATGCAGAAATATCATGACTGCAAAAGACAGAGTGGCACATCGACAATTGAAAGGAAGGCATTGTTGAAATTACGCACAAGCTACGATAAAGACGGAAAAAATAGTATTAAATGGAGATATCCCACTCTCGAGAACAATCCTTCAATCTGGCCTGGCCGTTCCGGGGCTGATTCATCCCCATTAACTATTTTCCCTCAGGCTAGGAAGCTTAAACTTACCCTACTCTGCCCTTTGGCCAATTTCTGATTTTATATAAGATGGTCAGACTGATAACGTCACAGTGACGTCAAATGTTTGTGAGATATACATTATCTGTTTTCTGCCATAACATTGAGCAGAACAGACATCGTGTTATGGTGTCCCTATCCTTAAACCTTACACTAATGTCGTAAATCTGATTCAAAGGTTGATTCCGTCAAAGGTTGGAACCGAGTGAAGCAAATTGTGTAATTGATAGGATCATTTACTGATAAGAAAACATTAGACCACGGAATTAGAGATTGTATATTATCAAGTATTTTTTTTCTCGTGCCCTCTTTTTGTTAAGCCTTTTATCACTGTTCGTTAACCCCGGTCCGCCCCCGTGTTCCATATTCCTCTGGACGAGGGACGTTGCATCTTAATTACAAAATGAATTATTTAACGAGGTATGCTACATGTAATCGACGCTTGATCTCAAAATAAGACATTGCATGCAGTGTTTTCCTGTAGACGTGTACCGAACCCCTTAGTTTCTTCATAACGACATGTGTCTAGTCGTATTTTTGGAAACGATACCATGCCGCCGCTCATGGTTAGATTTAGTATGTGTTCCTTGCAAAAAATCATGCAGCTATTTATTCTGAATAAATGAAAATATCAGAACTATAGCTTGATCACCAAATTTTACAAAATTATGTCCATAGGAGAAGCCCTACCTGTTATTCCTTGTCTTCTTTGGTAATTTGGAAATGGTCCCTGATGACGTCACAGTAATATTTTCCTGCTAAAGTGGCATAATAATAACTTTATAAAGTATTTTGATAAAGAATAAGTCTCAATGTTGGAGTTCTGAGGCTAAAGTACAAAGATATTACCATTTAATGAACGGGATTCCTATTTTTTTTATATCCAGTACTTCGCTAAGTTGAAGCATTTGTTACTATTTCTTTACAATTCCCAAAACTATTCCGCTTAAACTTACTAAACGTGAGGGCCGATGTGTAAAGAAGACAACACATGCTGTTTTATTGAGAAACATTCAGAATTGTTGCCCACAGAAAACTTCTAACTCGAGCTTGGTTTTTTTTCTGAAAATTTGTTTTAGTGGACATTTGGAGTTCATGACGTTAACTTAATTATTGATATGTAAAGGATTCCCAATCAGTTCTGAACGAATTGACACATAATGTTACCGGATTGAAGAAACTGAGGAAGGTTAAGGTTATTTGAATACCTATATCCCTTAACCCTATCTGGCCTGGGCTTTTTGGGACCTGTCCAGGCCTGGGTGGCCGAAATGGCCCCCCCTAATTATTTTTCTTATCCCTTGAGCTAGGGAGCTGAAACTTACCACACTATACCCTTGGGTCAACCTCTACCAGAAAATGTAAAAAAATCCAAGATGGCCGCGTTGATGACGTCACAGTGACGTCATTATCAAAAACGGCATTTTTGGGTCGATTTTTCGTTCGGATTTTCCGAACTTTTTATTTATGCAATTTTACCCCAAAAGCTGCATGATAAATTAGTAAATATTAATGTGATGTGAAATAAAATAGTTTTTGCCCACTTTTCATCGCAGAAAAGCAGAAATTTTGAAGAAATGTGACAAAAACATCATTTTTCTGGTACCCCACGTGGCCGCCATCTTGAATTTACCCATGATCCTCTGCTCAGGAGTTTATGCAAATGGGCTCAAAATGACCCCAATATGATAAACTATAAAGTCCCGGAGTTTCAGCACTCCATTTTTCGTCGTTTCAGAGATAGCGCAGAAAGTTTGGTAGGGGGGCCATAATGGCCCCCCCAGGCCAGATAGGGTTAACGAATAATGCAAATGATGGCATAGGGTGCATCCTTCAACTGGATATTTCTAGTGAACGGCAACATATTTCAGTACTATGAATGGATTCAGCTATACTGCGTGCGCACAATGCCCTTGCCCCAAGCCATTCACCAGTCGCAGTTGTTGGTAAAATACTGGTCGGGTCATATTTGCCAATGCCGATAGCACAAACAATAAAATAATTCGATACTGTATAATCTTACCATTGTGTTCAGCCCTTGTATATAAGAAACTGTTGAGTTTTAGCTTCTTGTGGCGCGTAATCCAGGACCTCGGCTTACCGAAAAGTGGATAAAATAAGCTTTCAAACGGTACATGTATGTGGTGTGGGGGGGGGGGGGTGGATTACATTTCCAAAAATCGTATTCGTCCTGCTCGTCTACACCAGGAACCCCTGTTAGCAACAGCACAAAACTTTCATTATCGCTTTTGTGGAGGAATATAGTCTACCAGCAGCCCAGTTTGTAAATCCTGTATCAGCAGTCGAGCATACCGGACGTGCCGTTTCAACGTGCCTGTGGACATTTGACCGAGCAAATTTCAAGCAAATTTCACCTCCTGAATTTTTATATTACCCTTTCAGAAAATTGATACTCCATCACCAATTACGACAATCTGAGGCAGAAAAGCTATAAACTCATGTACGCAAATGAAAAACTATGTCTTCTGAAAGAACCATGGAACACCGAGAGAATCTTCCGTAACCTGAACCCGACTCATTCGCACGTAAACATTGAATTTGCCGGTACTTTCTCTTTCTTCGTGACCCAATTACGAAAAATGTATTGCTAATACAATAAACCAAACATGAGGACAGAAAACCGTCGTTTGTTATAGCTTCGGCGGGGCTTTTTTCTATACTGCGTGCGCACAATGCCCTTGCCTCAAGCCATTCACCAGCCGTAGTTGTTTGTAAAATTCTGGTCGGCTCATATTTGCCAATGTCGATAGCACAAACAATAAAATAATTCGATACTGTGTAATCTTACCATTATGTTCAGCCCTTGTATATAAGAAACTGTCGAGTTTGAGCTTCTTGTGGCGCGTACATCTTCGCTTGGGGCCGGGGCCTTGTTCGCACACAGTATAGAGAAAGGCCCAACCAGAGCTACGTCTATCGCAAAATACAAGAGATTTCATTGCGACAGTTGACTTTAAGAATTGCTTCGTCAGGATGATATGGATGGCGCATCATTATTCTGCCATGGCTACCGGTGATTCGGTCAGAATATGAACAATATAACTTTTTACTCTTCAGTACATCGTGAAGGAAAATGTGTTGAGCATTTATAAAGAGAATGTGCTCTGTCAGATGAAGGCGATAAATAAGTCGGACTTTATACGATCTTTTGGTTGGCAAGCCGGATAAATTTCCCACCTGACTACACAAACTCTTGCTTGGCTTCGATAACTGGTTTTTATATGATCTTTCTGGTCGGCTCTACTGATGAATCTCATTCGAAACAGCACCAAGAACGATAACATATACGTATGCGTGAGATTTAATATAAATAAATACCGTACCCACTGGGTCAGAGCACTCCCAAAACTGATTTGCCCAGTCTGGAAGGATTGGTTTGTATCATCGGCTCGGACAATCGGCTATGAACGCCAGTTGATGAACGTAACCGATCAAGCAACATGATTGACAAAATTTTCATCCATTTTTCTCTATTGAATTACGTACAACTAGATTTTTAGTTTCTGCATTAATGATTTTCATGAATGCCATTGGCGTTTCTTGGGAGGCTCGTGAATCTTCATCATGGAATCGTTATAGATAGCGTTTATACAACTTCCGATAAACCACGCCTATTTGAGTTCAAGAATTTTGACGCATAAAGATGTTCAACCGGCGAAGAGAAAAGGATAAATATTGCATTTTTTGCTCAAACCCAAAGATGCATTAATGAACGCCAACACAACTGGAAGTGACTTCCCTGTAACCTGGCGCAATCTAGATTCGTTGTTGTCCTTCTCTCTTATGAGATTGGATGTTTACTGGAATGCTTTGCTATGTATTTTATTCTGCAGTATCTTGCGACAAGTCACAATACCGATTGACGCTGTATACTACTTGTGGAATGCCCCTGGAACGATTTTGCCATTCATTTGGAGCATTGAGATGGACATGAAATCTTCGCTGGGAACAAAATGTATTTTTTTTTCCGCATGTGATGAAGACCGGGTACAGATAACTTTGGCAGAAGCTCGTCTGAACTAAATCCTTTGCACCACTGTTAGTTTTTTTAATATTGTATTGATATTAAGATAGCCATTATTGACAACTTTTTATTTCTATACATGATATCAGCCTACATGCCGATTTTAATCCTTCTACCCTTGACACCCATCCGTTAGCGACATCATATCCTTCCTACTTTGCTTAAGCTGTCCCTTTAGGTGTACGAGGAAAAGAGCAGGGGTTAGTATCGACCAGATATATCGATTCACAAATATTAACTTTGTCTTAGATAAAGCTATTCCTGAATCACATTTTTACTCAATGGAACTTGTCCTCGATCACGTGGCCGCTGATCACATGCCACTATTCTATGTAGAAACTCGCAAGATCATCTATTAGTATCTGGAAAGCTCTCATTTACTGAGTCAATACGTGCTGTGCAAATTCAACAATAAAAATCCAAGGTGCCAATTTATACTAATGAAGAAAGATAGATTTATCTTTTTGAAAGAAGTTGCATATATTCGTCCATTTCACCACTACTAATCGACCAATCTTACATGCATGGATGGTGTTACCATAATGCATCACACGATAGATAGACATGCCCTAATTAGATATGACGAATTGAACACGATTGATATGATACCAGATCTACAAATGTTAATGTTAGCAATATAAAATGAATATATGACCAGTAATGCTCCAACCGAAGTTCATAGAAGCTGGAGCCCTGAAGCAGTTCGTTGACAGTTTAGTTTTTCTCATATTTGCTGGGTAAAATTCCGATCATCCTTACTGATTGAAGATCCCCAGTTGTAAGATGTTTGTGGTCATTTAAGTTTTTGTTTAATAATATTGCGATACACAAACAGGTTATATATTTTCCAAAGAATTTTCTGATTGGTTAAAATTAATCAATATCGGCACTCAGGGGTCTGTACACAGTCTCTCAAATTTCTTACAAGACAGAATCAATGGGGTCAGTGGTTTCGACGATGCTTGATGTTCAAAATATTGAAATTACCATTCCAATATATAAGTCGTCGTTAAATGAGAATACAATACATGGATGGTCTACCAAAGTTAACAAAAATACTTGTTGTGACCCTTTCAGTTTAGTGGATTTACGGTATCTGAAATGCTCATTCATCCTTCCTGATCTGGTTTTACAATACGGTTGCTTGTCATCTGAAGATTTGGATTTATACTGCTTTGACTATGGCAATTAAGACTCTTTCATCATTAACGTGCCAAATGCAAAAAAAAAAGATCTTCCGTACCTTCTCGAGCCTTCAATGACAAATTGCGCCAAATAATAATAAATCACCACTTTATCTTCTTATCACAAGACACAAGTCCCGGAATAATGCAAATAGGTCATTTAATTTTCTTCGAAGTAGTCGATTAGAAGAAACTATCAGAATAAAAATGCATGGTTGTTCACACGCATTTCATCTCCTTGGATTTACTCGTGGATTTGTATTTTTATGGTGTCTCCAGGAGAGAGAGAGGGGGAATTAAGGTTTAACGTCGCCTTCAGCAATATTTCAGCTATATAGCGACGATCGAACAAAATTCTAAGTATTCAAGTTTAATAACTTAGTAGTCTAACACATTAAAACATACACACATTAAAACTTATGCAACAAAGATGTTTCGGCCAGGGTAAAATAGAATTGCCTGTCAGTCGAAGAATCAATATTCCATGGTTTACAATCAGTCAGCAGACAAATGCAGCAACATGGGATCCAGTTTAG
This sequence comes from Hanleya hanleyi, assembly GCA_036873755.1. NCBI lineage: Eukaryota > Metazoa > Mollusca > Polyplacophora > Lepidopleurida > Hanleyidae > Hanleya > Hanleya hanleyi. Next base: position 158,783 of record JAVTVY010044839.1, read on the forward strand.
TTCAGTACATCTACAGAAATAATTTGACCGTAAGTTGTAATGTTATAGTCTACACAATTCAATAAGGATAAAATTGCGTTTTTAAAGAAGTTTTCCACTTCAATTGATGGCGCAGAAGATAAGCGAAACACTAAAAATATCTGTATATGTTTCAATGGCAAATATATTATTATTTAATCAATGAATGATAGACCTCAATACACGAGTCGTCCTACCGATAATTTTGTATATTTACTGAAATTTGCATAAAAAATAACGCAGCGTGCTCCTGTAGAGAGCCAGTTTGAGCTTATAGTCAATTTAATGAAATCTCTTGAGAGAGTTGTTGACTACGGAAATCGCATCAGGTAATGGTGGGGTCTGGGGATCATAACCTACATGATGGAATGTTGCCTGTGTGACTGGATAGACTAGCTGCCTGAACGGTTGTAGGTTTGCCTCAGCCGGCGTTCTCATAGAGGATTTCCCAGATTTTTCGTGGACCACGTATGGCTGCCATTTTATACATATTATGGTCCATCATAAACTGTACCCCCACAATCAAGTAGATGACACAGGTAAACGTACCTTTATGATATTCAGACGATAAAAATGGAATACGAGAGTTTTCACGATACTGCTTCGAACAAAATTATTCGTAATTATGGAATTATCATCAATAAGCTTTTATCTCTTCTAACACAAGTTTGTTATATTTTGCGCTTCTGACATGGCCTTTCAAATATCGTTTTACTTTTAATTGCAATTTTACTAACTGGTGACGAAGTCGAGTTTCCAAGGTGTGAGGAAATGATTCTTTTCCTTATTACAGCTTTTCAATCGAGAAAAAAAATATCAAATCATCGAGCCTTGCTCCATCCGCTTGGTACTTTATGATCATAGGTCGCCTATGAACGTCTATTCGTTCTATAGCGGATTTAAATTTAGTCCCGCATTATGACAGAAAATCAAAGCCCTTTAAAACATAAAACAAGAATATTTAATTGGTCATCCAAATAATTGTGCAATATATATAGTGCATCGAATATGGTCGTAAAGTAATCAAAATTCTTCTCGAGCCAGTCGTATGCGCTGGAATCAATCAACGTCAATGCGGTCATAGCAAGATCTAACAACAACGCACGAAGACTTGACAGAATGAAATGGACATTGATCGATTAACCACACACCCTTAGTTCAAATCACAACAAAATCGAGGTTTGAGTATGTACGTAATACGGGGGCTTACGTTGGCTCATATGGGACATACTATTACTTTCCATTTTAATTTAATTTTTGGGGGCATTTTCACCTGCGTGGGAATACTATCACCATACTTCATCAGGATCACGACAGAATGCATATACCACAGCCAAGTGTGAGGACACCAATGGGTCTAGTCACAGGTCTTGTCAGCTGTATAAGTGCGTGTATGAACAATAGATGTTTACATGGAGAATCGACCAAAATCCCATCTTCCCCCGATCAGACAATGGTAAGGCGTCTAAACCCCACTCTCGGTCCATTCTACATGTACTTACAATTTCAGCGTTGGGATTTTCATCGAGGAACCGTCAAACACAAACACTTCTCTCTCACTCTCTTGTGGTGCAGCCGAAAAAAGTTTATGGAATAATTTCGCAGAGATTGTCCCCAATCAATAATGTTATCGCGCAAGTGTTAGTTCTTAATTGCATTGGTTTATAACCTAACCAGGCTCGTCTTTCCGAAATCTGTTCGTATCGTCAATATTGCTGGGAGTGAATGTTTATTTCGATCCTAAGACGTAGAGATAAAATTCCAATATCCAATCCATAGCTATTTCTTCACCTCCTTAGGAAAACTGAAAAAAAATCCAGAAACATTGATTTGGATAATCGATTCATGACCTCTATCCTCGATAATATTGTTTCCAAAACCACCTGAAAATCTTACTTGTAAGCCACGCTAAAGTAAATGATGTCAATCATGAGACTCGTAAACCACCAGGCTTGGGTATAAACTGTTTATTAAGTTATTGCATATTTTCCATGACAGGCGTTTAACCCTATCTGGCCTGGGCTTTTTGGGACCTATCCTGGCTGGGGGGGGGGGAGGGAATGGCCCCCTAATTATTTTTCTTGCCCCTTGACAATGCTTGAGCTAGGGAGCTGAAACTTACCACACTATACCCCTTGGTCAAGCTCTACCAGAAAATGTAAAACAAATCCAAGATGGCCGCCTTGATGACGTCATAGTGACGTCATTTTCAAAAACGGCATTTTTGGTCGATTTTTCGGTCGGATTTTCCGATTTTTTTATTTATGCAATTTCTCCGCAAAAACTGCATGATAAATTAGTCAATATTAATGCGATGTGAAATAAAATAATTTTTGCCCACTTTTCATTGCGGAAAAGCAGAAATTTTGAAGAAATATGACAAAAAACATCACTGGTACCCCACGTGGCCGCCAGCTTGAATTTACCCTTGATCCTCTGCTCGAGGGGTTATACAAATAGTCTCAAAATGACCCCAATATGATAAACTAAAAAGTCAAGGAGTTTCAGCTCTCCATTTTTTGTCGTTCCGGAGATAGCGCAGAAAGTTTGGTTGGGGAGGCTATTTCGGCCTCCCCCCTCTCCCAGGTCAGGTAGGGTTAATGTACGTGAACCACTCGGGAATGCATGAAGGACTGCGCCTCCCCCTTGAATGTGTTCTCCGCATATGATTTCACTTAACGTGTTTATGTTCGGGATACAAGATCTTACCTTCAATGTTCCATCATGTCGGATTCGCAGCAATTGGGTGTACCACCGGAGTGGACGTAGACCTGCGACATGTGCTATCTACGGAAGATGAGGTACATGTGTATTAAGAGATACCACAATGAATCACCACTCTATCTCTTAGATATGACGAGCAATTGTTCGAAATTGGTCATAACGTGATACGATTAATGACTAAAACATAGTCTATATTTGAAAATGTGCATTTTGATATAATGGTCAGAGACTTTTATATCCCTTATCCACAAACTCATTTGTCGTCTATTCTATTTTGATCCATTGTGATTACCATCCGAGATTATGGGATCTTCCTCCCATTGCCGTACACGTTGAATCGCCCGGATATGATGAGAACCATCTATCATCGGTCAGCTTGCATAGGGTTATAGAGGGTACATTTCCCTGGGCGCATTTATTTAATTAATAGAGGACGAGCAGGGGGCTCTGTTCTGGTATTTGTGGACGCTGTTTGCAATTTTGCGATCTGATTACAGTAGTGTATATTTAAAGGACAGTATCAATATATTCTGAACGGGGCTATAATCCAAACAGATGATATCATAGTCAATGCTAGCGTTTAGGTATAATAGGAGTTCCTCAAACCTTCTCTGTTGTTAAAACACCGTGCAAAAATTACACACCTCAAAAATTACATTTGTCTGCTTGGGCTTTAACGGTTCATTACATGGTACAATTTGATCGGTGTTTGATGGTTTGTCAACATTTATTTGTCAGTGTACAAATTTATCGCCAGAAGTGAGGTCAAATATAGATGCAATCAGTCTGTAGATAGTAGAAATTTGTCCCACTATTGTTGGATCATGTCCCAAGAATTCTAGATATTTTGCAAGAATTTAACAAAGTCTTCTATTTTATAGCGCCATGTTTATGATATTAACCGTATCCCCGTTTGACACAGTATGTGCTATTGTCAAATACATATTGAAGAAAGCTCACATTTCGTAGAAAATGTTTCTGCTTAGATAAATTGAATAACTTTAGAAAACAGTGTATATTTAGCCTTCATTTACACTCATATAATCTGTACTTGCTGCGTCGACATTAGTGACAGGACATTCTTTCTTGAGTATGGCCGAGTTAGTGATCGTCCAGTATCTGATGCATAGATAAAGGCCTGTTTGGATGGTGTTCAAATGAACAGTCACGGTCAAGACATGACCAAGATTCATTATACTCAAATTATTTGGATAAAATAATACGTATCGGTGATAGCCCTTGTTCTGTTGCATTCAATTATACGCATTGAAGAAGAGCATGGTGTCTTGCTGTCATCACTGGACACTGTTGAACGCTACTACCATACAGGAAACCTCTTGTGTTCCGTTAAATAGTCATTTTGTGCACTTGGATTGATACTATCTGTCGTACGATATTGATCTGATGATTATTAACGCGGAAACTCCTTTTGGACGGGGGCTAAATATTCAATGTCGTATTGAATGTCAATATTGATATTGAGCTTACTAAACTTCACCTGATCCAGCTAATATAAACAATGAACATTGAATGTATTTCTCCAAACAAAAACAGAGTGGGGTCATTAATTTATTCTAATTCTCAGATTTTCTGCTACGCCGGTTGATCGATTTGAATACGACAGTTTTTCTAGAAGTCAATGAGGCTGTAACATATACACATCAATTGATGGTACTACTATGAGGAGTTAGCGAACCCGATAATGGCTAAAACCTTACTTGATATTATTGAATCTCTCTGTTTTTGAATTGATCAGGCATTGCTGCTTTTTACGCAATATCGTTTTTCAATTTTTGGCTTCAACGGCCAGCCGCATTGCTATGTCCATTGTCCGTTGTGACAACTAAGTGATTCATTTGGTGTCCAGGTAAAAACTCCCTAAAAACTTTAATTAAAATGGAAAATAATGGTATGTCCAATATGAGCGCCACCGTAGGAGCTACATGATATGAACACTTTGGGCTGCCTATATATTTGAATTATCAGGTATTTCCAGCTAACAATTTGACTGACAGTTGCCGTTGGTGTCTACCTTCTTTGTCCACACTCCAACGCTAAAGGCTTACTTTGATTTTGTCATTTTCAGTCAATTTCTTCCTATCAGTGACGTCACATATCGAATAATGATCAGCTTTTCGGCAGTCGAGAGGATGCTTGCAAACGAACATCTGATTGAGACAGACATAATAATAATTCATGAACTATATAATATGATCATATTACGGCTACTGTGAATAATGTATTTGTGACGAAATGTTAGGTAGTGAGCCGGGATATAGCATAATACCGGTCCATACTTCATCAGGATCACGACAGAATGCCTACCACAGCCAAGTCTGAAGACAACAATGGGTCTAGACACAGGACTTCTCAGCTGTATAAGTGTGTGCATGAACAATAGATCTTTACATGAAGAATCGACCATAATCCCATCTTCCCCGATCAGACAATGTTAAGGCGTCTAAAACCCACCCTCGGTCGATTCTAGAGGTACTTACAATTTCAGCGTTGGGATTTTCATCGAGGAACCGTCAAATACAAGCACTTCTCTCTATCTCTTTTTGTGCAACCGAAAAAGCTTATCGAATAATTTCACAGAGATTGTCCCCAATCAATAATGTTATCGCGCAAGTGTTAGCTCATAATTGCATTGGTTTATAACCTAACCAGGCTCGTCTTTCCGAAATCTGTTCGTATCATCAATATTGCTGAGGGTGAATGTTTATTTCGATCCTAGGACGTAGAGATAAAATTTCAATATCCAACTCATAGCTATTTCTTCCCGTTGTCTTGAAATTTCAAATAGATTTCCCCCTTAGGAAAACTGAAAAAAAAATCTAGAAACAATATCGATTTGGATAATCGATTCATGACCTCTATCCTAGATAATATTGTTCCCAAAACCAACTGAAAATCTTATTTGTAAGCCACGCTAAAGTAAATGATGCCAATCATAAGACTCGCAACAACGAGGCTTGTGTATAAACTGTTTGTTAAGTTATGGCATATTTTTGAGGTGTGTAATTTTTGCACGGTGTTTTAACAACAGAGAAGGTTTGAGGAACTCCTATTATACCTAAACGCTAGCATTGACTATGATATCATCGGTTTGGATTATAGCCCCGTTCAGAATATATTGATACTGTCCTTTAAATATACATTACTGTAATCAGATCGCAAAATTGCAAACAGCGTCCACAAATACCAGAACAGAGCCCCCTGCTCGTCCTCTATTAATTAAATAAATGCGCCCAGGGAAATGTACCCTCTATAACCCTATGCAAGCTGACCGATGATAGATGGTTCTCATCATATCCGGGCGATTCAACGTGTACGACAATGGGAGGAAGATCCCATAATCTCGGATGGTAATCACAATGGATCAAAATAGAATAGACGACAAATGAGTTTGTGGATAAGGGAAATCAAAGTCTCTGACCATTATATCAAAATGCACATTTTCAAATATAGACTATGTTTTAGTCATTAATCGTATCACGTTATGACCAATTTCGAACAATTGCTCGTCATATCTAAGAGATAGAGTGGTGATTCATTGTGGTATCTCTTAATACACATGTACCTCATTATGATATTAACCGTATCCCCGTTTGACACAGTATGTGCTATTGCCAAATACATATTGAAGAAAGCTCACATTTCGTAGAAAATGTTTCTGCTTAGATACATTGAATAACTGTGGAAACAGTGTATATTTAGCCTTCATTTACACTCATATAATCTGTACTTGCTGCATCGACATTAGTGACAGGACATTCTTTCTTGAGTATGGCCGAGGTAGTGATCGTCCAGTATCTGATGCATAGATAAAGGCCTGTTTGGATGGTGTTCAAATGAACAGTCACGATCAAGACGTGACTGAGATTCATTGTTCTCAAATTATTTTGATAAAATAATACACAGCCAAATGTTGGTACCGTGTGGTAACTGAATGGTAACCGCAAGAAAGGGCCCGGAACGATACACCTCAGTACAGTACCATTCAGTACTGACCCGTATCCACACAGTACCACTCAGTAACTGGTCAGTAGTGATTGGATTCTGATCAGTACCACACAGAACAGAACTGAACAGTTCTGCCTGGTAACTGAACAGTAACCAACCTGTTACTGTGCAGTACAGCTCAGTTACCTCTTGAAACCAAGCTGTTGCTAACTGACATGTACTGCTCAGTTCAGTTCTGACCTGTGATTACCAAACAGGAACTGTTCAGTTACAGTTCAGTACTCACATGTATGGTGGGCCTTTCCGTGCAGTACCGTTCAGTAGTGTACAGTTCAGTACATATCTGTGAAAAATTGCCTGTGTACGTGTCGGTCATAGCCCTTGTTCTGTTGCATTTAATTATATGCATTGAAGAAGAGCATGATGTCTTGCTGTCATCACTGGACACTGTTGAACGCTACTACCTTACAGGAAACCTCTTGAGTTCCGTTAAATAGTCATTTTATGCACTTGGATTGATGCTATCTGTCGTACGATATTGATCTGATGATTCTTAACGCGAATATTGATATTGAGTTTACTAAACTTCACTTGATCCTGCTAATATAACAATGAACATTGTTTTAGTTTGGAGAAATACATTCGGAGTGGTGTCATTAATTTATTCTAATTCTCAGATTTTCTGCTACGCCGGTTGATCAACAGTTTTTCTAGACGTCAATGAGGCTGTAACATACATACACCAATTGATGGTACTACTATGAGGAGTTAGCGAACCCGATAAGGACTTAAATAATTGATATTATTGAAACTCTCCGTCTTTGAATTGATCAGGCATTACTATTGACGCAATATCGTTTATCAATTTTTTCGCTTCAACAGCCAGCAACATTGCTTTGACCAGTGTCCACTGTGACAACTAAGTGATTTATTTGGTGTCGAATATCATCAATCTTAGCACACTTTGCTGGGTAATTGGGCCATGTAATTGAGTTTTGTTAGCCCATCAATTTAGTCTGAGAATTGATGGTTGACTCAGATAATGAATGATCTCAATCCTGGTCCATTTAACATTTCCTTAACAGTAGAATAGGTCGACAAGCCATTCGAGGTCAACTAAAATTGCTCGCCACCTTCTCTCTCAAGGTTATGAGAATAAACCTCGGTCATTTCAGCAATTCGTTGTGTATCGAAGTGATTACCTTGCCTGTCATTTCAAAGGCCCGATACACTATAATCATCACATCGTTTACCAATGACACCGAGTTGTATTGACAAAGCCTATTCGCACTATTTTCATAACCGTGTGCAATATATTGACACCGATTCACTTTCTGATACGCAAAGAAGTAAACATGTCTATTCGCATTTCGGCTTCCCATACGCGGTAAATCCAATGGAAATATGTAAATACCCAGCTTCTGAACCAAATCAGAGGAAATAGCTCTGGTTGAAAGGTTTTAGTGATGTGTTCAAACATCTTATGCATCAATTCTCCATGAAGAATCTCCACATCAATGCTCTAAAGACCGTCTTAACTTGACACTATTACCTTCAAATATAAAGCAGACTTGAAATAAAAGTTAATACAATATTCGTGCATCGGATGCGATCTACATTTAAAATCAAAAATATGAATCTCAAGTACAACCACTCACATTGCAATCATATCATTCACTAACTTATCCAACAGGTGATACAATTGTTACAAGATGACACTATCACGGACTATATTACCACAGTAGTTACCCAATTTTCATAGTTATAATTGAAACATGATTCAGTAGTTTCGTTAGAGGCATATCCGTACATATTCTGTCCGACATCTCATCTGCAAGGTTAGTGATAATATCGATCTGACCAAGTTAGGTGGACAATATCAATCGAGTAGGAAGAACAATCCCTCAACAAGACGTATACCTCACATAATAATGAGATATTGTCGGCAAAGAAGCCATGATATATGGCTGAGCTCAATCTTGCTCAACTAAACCATTCGGTGTGAGAATGGTCAACACAAATACATGTCTCATTTGATTGGTGAAGGTATAACTGGGTCACAGAGTACTGTATTTATTGCGGTTCAATTGCATGACAGGCCGATGAATCACTAACAATATTTGTTGATAGTTGACAGTAGATCAGATCCAATACTTTATTGCACCCATATAAAACAGTGACAATAAAATCTACAAGATGTTACACGTCAATACAACATCATGGAATATATACAAAGATCGCCAGAGCACTTTCAACCATTGTAACTTTATATTCTTGTTACACGTGGCTGAACATTCTTAGATATACTTAACTATGATCTTTTGGACGGTCACCTCATTTGACGACAGCAGGCGAATGAATAGCATGTCGTTAGTTTGAGATACTGACACATGAGACTTGATATTTCTGGTGACATATGTCGGAGTAGACAATGTATTTCCTCTCCAACGATATGGCATGTTTGACATAGATATTAATTCTCGGCAGTATCCGCTTCTAAGTCTCAGTTATTGGGCACTGATTCAGAGCTGAAGATATGATGAGAGTTCATTTTAGAAAAAAAATTACAATCTTTCCAGCCCATCAGGTTGAACATTTCTCGAATGCGAGAATCTCCATCAAGTGGCCTCATGCAATAATCATGTTTCAAATACGGTGGGTCTGAGAACTAAATATGGAAATAAATACTTAACACACTTTAGCGGAGCATATAATTACATAGGTGCTCTACTGAGCTCATCAAACACTGACAACATTACGTCTTTGAAATGTACTCCTACAAGTAACAATGCGGTAGGAAATTACCTCCGTACATGTAAGTCATCTTCGGCATCAGTCATATAGGTATTTGGATGGACAGATTTGATGCAACGTGCTGAACAAAGTATTCCTCGAGTACCTCTGTATAATTACTGTGATCATGTAGACAATTGTTTTCGAATAACAGTGGAATAATCTCTTCTTATTTTAAGGACCCTCCGCAAAACGGAACGTCTCTTGGCGCCTGATATCTACAATCCTCTCTAATTTCGACTGCCCATGAATCTATTAGACTATCTACATATGGAGAATACATATACATAACGTAAATGGTATTGCCAAATAGGTGTGTTACACTACGGAGAGAGACATATTAGCTATTTCAGCTATATAGCGACGATCAAACAAAATTCTAAGTATTCATTCAAGTTAATAACTCAGTAAACTAATGCATTAAAACATGTAAATACATTAAAATTTATACAACAAACCGATATCTCTCAAATAATCTAAAATACAATCTTCTTTTACTCGACTAAAAAGATCTTCCATCGTCTAATCATGGCTTGATCGGATTTTCCACGATGTGTGTAACATGTCTCCGTTACAGGAACATGTTTTGTTGATTGGAAACATCAAATATGTTGCCGAATATAGATTTGAGTGTCATAAAGAATGCAGAAGGAAACATGTTACCGACTTATTGCTAACGTTGGAATGTACAAATAAAACAGTGTTCTTCTTTTTAAGGCGATGGTAAACAAGCTTCCTTAGTATCAAACAGCTAATTCACAAACACCATCACAATTATCATGATGATGTCATCAAAATAGCTCTTCGAATATTATTTCTTCGTGCATCAAAATGCAGCTATCCAGCAAGGCAGCATGTAAGTACATGCAGTTCTAAACTGATCAACACGTGTAGGCAGCGGTTTCTTAGAAACCGAGATTGCCCGGATGTATCGGATGGGCTGAATAAACGCACACCTTTAACATTACGTAATTCTTTAACAAATCGTATCAACATTGATCCAGTCTACGGCTGAGAAATATTCTGAATTTCCCAGAATATTCTCATCCGTCTTTGTATCGATACATTTTTGCAGCGTATATCTGATTATGATTCAATGCTGGGAATGTTAATAACGTTGTTCCGTGATATAATTATGCCTGGTAGCAGCTGCGTTCTTTCAAGCAATACGCCTGTGCTTGTTATCAACAAAATATTTCTTAACATAGCGGTCTATGTGTTTACTTGCAATTGAAGCATGGCTGCGATGAACGATGGCTGTCTAACAATGATAGCCAAATTCAAAATAAGGAGCATCGCATAAACAAGATAAATAATATGTCGAGTATTATCATTAGGTCATGTTTTATTTATAATACTAGCGTCCAGTGTGTCATGCAATATTCAGACGTCATCCATTAAATATTTCCGCTCCAATAGTCTAAAGACCTAATTCGTGTATCAGCATTAGCACCAACAGGTCCAGGCAAATCTCTGGTGAGTTTTCATTTGACTGGCTTGCAGCAGATGATTTCAACGCCAGGAACACGACAGAACGCTAGGAATGACGAGAATGACAGAAATGTGATTCCCAACAATTGTAAATACAGCCGTTATAAGACTTTCAACACAAAATGTCCAACTAGATCAAACGGGATGAGTACTGCAGGGCTATTAAGTTATCCAATTCATTTTTAGGCTTAATTAATTAATTTATTTATTTATTCCACACATACAATGTCGCAATATTATAAAGATAACCTTATAAAACAATGTGATCAAGGATATAATTGCTTGATTATATTGGAATCTTGTTGTTAATTATGAAGAACTTGTGTCGTGGAAGACAACCACGCAAAGAATCATAACAGAAATAGATATGGCAATCGTCTTATCAGTTTGAACAATGTACCGGCCAGTGTCGGTATTAACTTATCAAGCCGTGACCTACAAATATGTCAAAGATATAGCAACGATAACCGACATGTTTAATTTAATTTAGATATGTTGAGTACTTCAATGGTTTGAATATACCTATATACCTTTGGGGTCCACCGTTGTTTGGCCTTCTACCAGTAACGTGCTCAGATCCTCGGGGTGACGAGTTATGCGCACATTTTGTTGTGTACTTGTAGTCCAGCGGATAGCACACATTTTGTGCATTCCTGGAAACAAGCTTGAAATTTGGCATATAGGTAGATTTGACCATGCTTATTAGTTGTGGCTACAGAAGCAAGTTGATAATGCCCCCTATCGCTAGGTGGCGCCACCCGTTAGCACAGACGGCTAATCTGACATAAGCCGCATCGGGTTCCTTAAGTACTTTCCTTATTACTCCGGCTATGTCGTTGAAACTTTCCACAATATATCTTGGGGCAAAGCGCTACCAGAAAATGTAAACAAAAATCCGAGATGGCCGCTCTGATGACACTACAGTGACCTCATTTTCAAAAATGCATTTTCTGGTCCATTATTCAGTCAGATTTCCCGATGGTTTTATTTATTCTTTTTTCTCTGATAATACTGCGTAACAAATTGGGAAATGATTATCCAATGTGCCATAAAATAATTTGGGGCACTTTTATGAGAAAAAATATTATTATCAAATATTATGAAGAAAAGTATCGAAAATATGAATTTTACGTATTAGAAGCTCTGAAATTTCCGCGTCCACAATCCAAGACCTACTCCATATAACAACAGGATAGGTCAAAATTAAAAAAATATATATATAAACATAGGCGAGTTTCCCGCGAGAGAAGTGGTCAACATAGTATTCCCAGATGTAATCTAGTAGTTTTCAGACAAACTAAAGCTTATATCCCGTATAACATGTTTGAAAGAATAATCATGTTTTATCCGACCGTATTCCTGTCAAAAGACCTCACAATGTCCGACTGCCGGAATTCCAATTGTGGTCCCCACTGACCGTTGTCTGCGCATGTATCATCAAGCTTTCAAAACCTGCATCCTGGACATCAGGGGATTCCTAGCGAATTGTAGTTTAGATCTACAGTACCGACCAGATTAAAGGTTCGCCTAACGGGCTCATCTAACGGACTAACGCGCTTCAAATTAATGCGCTCAGTGGGAGGTCTAACACGCTCCCAAACGCACTCGAAAATTCCTAACGTACGTCTAACGTTCTGCTAACGTTCTCTTTATTCTACGTAACGCGCTCGGACAATGAGCAGGTCGAGCAGCTGCCAGACGCGAGACAGCGGGGGTCGGTAACGTGCTCTTTGTTCAACCTAACACCCTCGGAGAATTTGACATGCTGGTTATACTAACGTGCGCTTTGTCCGACATAACGCACTCGCGGGACGAATATGACCAACCAAACCACTGAGTCATACATCTACGTAAACTGGAAGATAGGAAATGATATAATTAATTAGTTTGACAATAAATTTAATATTAATTATCTAATAAATTTGATTGCATCGACACTAAATATAATTTCCCCCGAACTAGAATTACTGGTAGTATCCGAAACATCAAGATATATCTTATAATGTCGGATTTGTCCATATTCGTTCTGCGAGCGCGTTACGTTGGACAAAGAGCACGTTAGTGTAATAGTCACGACAATTATCCTAGAGCGTTAGGTTGAACAAAGAGCACGTTAATAACGCATATGGCTTGTCAAATTGAACTAAAAGTAATGTCTCGGTACACAATGTCTATTTTTATATGTTTCTGTTGAGAAAAATATGTCATGCCGGAGTTGCAAATAAGGAAAAAAAATATGCTAGCTAGGTTATTAGATAGTAGCCGGACATTATCGGATATTATTCCCTTTTATGCAGAGCTTATCAGCTACTCGGTCTGTCATATACACGATGACAGTTTACCTTGGTATATTTTCTCAAACCTGATCGCTTTATACCCATGTGTCTGGCGCAGGTTTATGAATGAATGATTTTGATCCTTCCTAAAATACGGTCATGACACATAATAGGTAACCAAACCCGTGTGTCGGATGTGCTCAGATAATTTTGCAAGATCATTACCATTTGTTTCTCATATATAATGAGAAAGTTTTCGCCATTTCATATTAATAGTAGCCACAGCTGTTCCTTAGTCCCCCCCCCCCCCCACCAGATAGGTCTGAAGGAAGTGAATAAGCTACTTATCAATCAAGGTGGCCAGATGAAATATAAAGGGGGAAAAAGACAGATCGAGAAATTGTCACGATACTAGATTTGACAGCGGGGGTCATTAATGTGCTCTTTGTTAAACATAACGCACTCGGACAAACTGGCATGCAGGTTACTGTAACTTGCAATTTATTTGACATAACGCCCTCGCAGATTGTAGTCAGGCAAATTGTTGTAGTAGCCGAGTATTAATATATGGGACGAGACGTGAACAAAGCATTGAGCTTAGCCTCGCCAATGCAGCGAGTGGTCTATACCTACTTCGGATGTGCTGTGAGAAGACTTTCCGTACGCGAGCCAAACCGCTCTCCTACGGGCATACGTTTAGACATAGTAAAATACATACGTGTAATATTAAGACATATCAATGCGGTACATTATTGTATAATCATACAGTCATGTACTCTCTCAAGAGTGTCACTCCGGTCGATCGTTATATACGGTCGGATCATTAGAATAAAGCTATGATCATTAGAATATGCAAGGCTGTTGTATAACGTGAGACGGACCCAATTATAGCGCAGCAGGGGTGTTTAGGGCTAGGCCATTCCTACCACACTCTTCCCCCTCACATTTTACAAGTGCCTCCAGAGCCGCCAGTGTCATCCCAGGTATTTTGGGAGTAAGTTCTTAAAATCTACTCGATTCCATAAATACCATGTTCACCGGACCCAAACTTGAAACTCGCACAACACCCGATGGGACACCCACCCAAATGCGGGCGGGCGGGTCAGAACCGCCAAACTGTAAATTCCATCTCTGTAGTTCACTCCGCACTAAAGTGCTTCATCAATAAAATATTTAGAATGAGAGTCCCTGATCGGTGGAGCTCGATACGACGCCCATTTAGATTGATGTAATTCCTAGTGCTCAACATACGATAAAAGCAACAGTCAATATTTTGAAGTCTATATTGAAGAGAAATCTCACATGGCAGTTCTTAACTACTGTTGTCTAGTACTTGTCACCCACAGATTGTCAATCTAAAAATTTCGTTACGGTCTTCATTAAGAATTTCATGTTTATACCACCATCCTCCATCAAATTTGAATTTTAATAATAGTCCAATTGTATCCTGACGAACCGTTCCCCCCTATACTCTTAAAACGCAAATGTTAGATTTAACATCTAGAGGGTTGGAAGAGGGAAAGCATTTAGAAAGTGTTGTTTCACCACTTTTGAGTGTTGGATGCGACAGCTTAAAATGGTGCATTTAACACTTAAAAGTGGTGAATACAACACTTTCCAAATGCTTTTTCTCCTCCAACCCTCTAGATGTTAAATCTAACATTTGCGTTTTGAGAGTGTAGCGTGCGCTAACGTGCTCAGACGCCACAACCGGAAGTTATGAGATAGGACGGTTACCTCTGCCTTCTAAATGGCGACTCTGAGTTAGGGGAGACAGAAATACCAAAGTTAGTTGATAGCGGGAATGCATGTGTTTACCAAAGGCTTGCACTAAGAGCACTTGGACCCAGTTGGTCAGGAGCCAAAGCCAAAAAACATAAATAATTTGGCCAGAAAAGAACTTATCATTTGCTATAGTTCACCTGGAAGAGTTAGCTAAGACACTTAGATATTCAGGCAATATAAAATGACTACCCCACGTTCTTTTCGCCGGACCTAAAATACCATAGCGGATTTAGAATCTGGAATAAAACACATTCTCATATTACGATAGAATTCATAAAATTCCTAGGCGATCGTGGGCTACGAAGGAGCAGTACGGTGGATGACCAACCTGAAAGCGCGGGGTACCGACATTACCGACTCTGAAAGCGCATTGAGGCATATCTCCCTGACCTATAATATAGAAAATGCTAGAATTAATTAGTTCGTTGTCCTCGTTTCAATAAAGATGACAGGCAAATAAATTCGATTACAGTCGATACTGAATATAAATCCAGTTAAACTGGAGTTACTGCAGTATCCGATACATGTCTATATAATGATTCTGGGAGTGTGTTACGTTGGACAAAGGGCAAGATAGTGTAATCATCACAACACTTATTGGAGAGCGTTAGGTTGAACAAAGAGAAGATTAATAACCTAAATGACTCGACAGAGTGAACGGAAACAATGCCCCAGGGCACAAGGACTATTTTCGTTTGTTTCGGTTGGGAAAATATGCCGTACATGAGTTGCAAATAAAGCAAAAAAATATGCAAGCTAGGTTTATTAGATAGTAGCCGAACATTATCGGCATATGCAAAGTTACGCAGTTATGACGAGGACTAAAGAGAGTGTCCGATGAAGCAATGCAGAATATAAAGGAATCGTCTACAAGCCAAGTTGAGAAGTTACGCAATTAGGCGAGAAAAGAAGAAAGCGTTTATTGATGGACTTACGCTGACAAAGAGGGGAATATTGCTGACAAAGTTGCACAGTTACGGTCTCTGAAAAATACACACTGCGAACAAAATTGTGTTGAAGCCATTTTAGCACCAGAATTGAATTGAAAATAACACAAATTTGGGTTACAATCAACACCTATGTGTGTTAACTCAACTAGATTTTGTGTTGATATATGGAATTCAACACAAAAGCATGTTCATTTCAACACAAAACGTTTTGTGTTGAAGCCATTTTAGCACAACATTTTGTTAAAACAACACAATTATTTTCTCAGTGCAGGTCTATAGAATTTACGCTGTCAGAAAAAAGAGAGACCGATAAAGCTGGAGTTACACAGTTACGCTGAGAAAAAGATAAAGGGTCTTACAAAGTTACGCATTTACCCTTGAGTGAAATGGAGTTACGCAGTTACATGTAAGCTGAGAGAAAAAAGTAAAATTCGCCGAAGTTAAACACTACGCTCTCAAGAAAGTCTATAGTTGGAGTTACGCAGTTACAGTGAGCAGAAGAGCAAGGATCTCTCGATGTTAGGCAGTTACGCTGAGCAGAAATACAAAAAAAAATCACTCGCCAATCTGTTTGCTAGAATTTGGGTTACACGGATTGAATTTCATCGATATTGGGAAGTAAATTTTGATTGTCAACGAGAATCGATCCCACGGCCCATCGAATGTGTATGTTTTGTATGTAATGACTATGCTTTGTCATAACGTACTATGAATCCAAAACCCAAAATACCGAACTCAAATATCAGGTAAAGGGATAAATTAATCGTTGAAAGTGCATGGGCAAATGCATAGAAATGAAAAGAAAGAAAACTTGAGCTGGGAGTGGGGGTGAGAGCGCACCCAGATCTGCCAGCAAATGAGAACTCGACCTTATTTATAACTTTATAAATCATTCATGTCATTGAAGGCTGAAACTTAAAAGTATATATTTTCATTCATATATTTTAGTCTAATCATACTGCGTGCTATAGTTATATTAAGTTAGAATGACGGCGAAGGTACGAAGCGTATTATCCACGTTTTTGCAAGGTACTGGTTCAACTGAACGAAATGAAATCAATTATAATAGTGCTAGCCTGGTAACTGACATGTGGAAAAAGAAAAGAAACGATAAAGAATTGTTTGATTCTTCTCGCATCTTTAATCCGACGGAGAAATACATAGACTGCTCTGAATCCAGGGCATTTCCCCCAGTGGATATTTGCCCCATCGGACATTTCCCCCATGCATGGACATTTCCCCCAGTGGAAATTTCCTCCAGTGGACATTTCCCCCACCCTATTTTTTTTAGGTTATTTTGAACATAGTTTTTAAATAATTTGGCAAAAACACGTTTTTTAAATATTTTTTTATTCCTATAAAAAGGATATATGGATTTTCACATATGTTTTACGATAAATGAGTCAAATAGTGATAATGTATTATACATATACACAGTATATAGCAGAATTATAGTCATATAGCACATTTTAAAACAATATATCACATATTTTTACAAGAAGTTTTAAAAAATAGCATAATATTCATACACGTAGTATATATTTTAACATTTCAAGAAAACATTATATCACATAGTGGTAAAATAAAGGATGTATTTTTAAACAATATAATTTTGTTCTATTTTTTGCCTCAGTTTTCACTTCAGTTCAGTTTTATGTTCATCAAATGGCTTCATGACACCGACCTACGAACAGGTAATGTTACGCTATATATCATGTATACATCTTTTATATTGTTTTAAAATGTGCTATTAGACTGTATAATACTGATATATACCGCGTATATGTATAATATTTTATCACATTGTGACTCATTTATCGTAAAACATATGTGGAAATCCTTATATCCTTATCTACAAAAAGAAATTGTGTTATTGCCAAATTATTTAAAAATCATGTTCAAAATGACCTAAAAATATAGGGTGGGGGAAATGTCCACTGGGGAAAATATCCACTAGGGCAAATGCCCACTGGGGGGAATGTCCATTGGGGAAATGTCCGCTGAGGGAGATGTCCACTGGCGGAAATGTCCGTACACCGACTGCTCTGAGATATCTTTATCTTTGCTGAAGTTTGAAGGAGATTAGACTTAGAGAATAGCTCTGTGGATGTTCCAAGCTCATTGCATTGAGTTCACTTGGAACATCAACCAAATCTCATTTGCATACTACATGTATGCCTAAATATCATATTTACATTTCAAACTCCAGCATCTCTGAAACCGCGCGTAATATACATGTATATGCATAGGATAAACAGAATCTTACTGAAAATCATGAGCACTTTTTTTCTCTCTTGAAAGTGACCCCAGACCATTTGGACCATAATCAGCTACTAAATATAAAAAAATTACCGTTACCGTTTTCTATTGCTCTATTAATAACAGAAAGTGACTAAAATCAGCGAAAACAGCGTGAATGTCGAGCTGGATAAAAAATATATGTTAAAACGAAGCCCGACAGCCAAGTACAGCGGCAGAAACAGAAATAGGATTCGACATATCGATAACATAAGTTCATGACATTATCCCCCGACGACAGTTTCCCCAGCCACAGTTTCCCCACCGACCGACATTTTCTCCACCCTAATATTATGTGATGTAATAATTCGATCTGCCAACAATCACAGTCGCGGTCTGCCGACAATCACAGTCGCGCTCATTTCCCCACCTTGACTTTTTTTAAGTTTGCACTTTGGAGAGTTTCAGGAATTCAAGGCCGATTACTTTTTAGTTGACCATCGGAAGAGAAGGAATAAGATGAAGACAATTGTATGAAGAGATGTTCATATACACACCCAATTTCTCGGGGTGTTTTGACGATTTAGACAGACCTGAACTTTCAAACAATACATTATCACAAAAACAATTTACTCAAAAGTATTGATTACCCACTGTATAGTCACAAACTATAAATAGCCTTGCCGAAAATTGACGAAATAACACTTGAATTCAAATTTGATGTGGTCGGCACAGGCATACATAAGACCATGCCAAGAAATAAATAACACACAGAAAACAGAACATAACAACGTGGCAACAATAATACCGTAATATTATATATTGATAATCTATTCTTATTTATCATGCCTGAAAAGAAATCATGTTTGCATACATCTGTCGATGTGCCACTAAAAAGTAATCTTCCTTGAATTCCTAGAACTCTCCTACGTGCCATTCTCATGGCATCAGATTGAATTTCCCCTTTGGTCTGATGTCAAAGTGGGGAAAATTGCGGCGCGCAGCTTTTCTGCGCATGGCTCTAGCCCAATCAACAGCCTCCGTTACTAAATGAAGCGAATTTGTTGAGATTACTAAATGGGGCCGATGATTTCCGAAAAGGTCGACGTAAGTTCGGAGAGCCAATCAACATAGGCGTTGTATATCGACGTATTTCTCGTCCACCTCCTTCATTGATTGTTTTTGTTACTTGCTTGTTGCACATAAATACATAATAATATATACCTCGCTGAAGTTCAGATGAGTAATTTTGGCCGAGTAATTTTTCGATATTATATTTTGTGTTTACTTTGATCTGTATTGTGTTACCCTCCCTCACTGAGTTCAAAAGACCGGCGACATGAAACAGATATCATTCGATACACATGGCCATTATATAATTTACTGAAAGACGCACCCTTGTTGATTGCCTGGTCACATCTGTCACATGCTTGATCCATTTTCCAGGGTCATTGTCAATTAATGCTTACAATAGCTCTGTTTACCGACGGATTGGAGGTTACAAACTCTGACGTTGGAAGAATGCTACGTGCAAACTTTAAAAAAAATCAAGGTGGGGAAATGACCGCGACTGTGATTGTCGACAGATCGAATTATTACAGCACGTAATATTAGGATGGGGGAACCCTCATACTGTCGTGGGGGGAAATGTCGGTGGGGAAACTGTCGTCGGGGGACAATGTCGGTATTCCTTCACAAATATTACAGTGGATGGAACTACCGCCAAACAACCGATCCCAGGCATTTTTGTCAAGTCCCTACTGCAAGAAACGAACTTTCTAATCCATAACAGAATAGTGGATGAAAACTGTCGCTTTTTTGTTTAATGTATCGTGTATAGCCCCATTTACCTACAGTTTTGTGTCCAATTTTAATATCACCCATGAATCAACTTTACAATTTGCTAAACTGTGATGTACTCCCATTTTAAATAAAATTGAATATTGACAGAGTACATGAGTATTTTATCGATGAAAGTGGACAAATGTAACGAAACGAAAATAAAATGTAACATCCTTGCTTTGAAGAGCACATCGTTATGTCAGCAAATCCGAACACAACTCTCAATAACTTCATCAACGTGTATTCATCAGTCTAATATGTTTTCATTCATATATTTATTGAGTTCCAGGTTAAGGCCAGGACTCCGTCGCCCAGTTCCGCTGCTGACTCTTGTTTTGTTCTATGTACCTAACGCGCTCGGAATATATAATGAATAGCCAGTGGGTAGTGCAGTTGGCAAGGCTGCAGTTTTCAGCGTGTCGGTCACAGGACTGAAAAGGATTTGAGCAGGTAGACCAACAGAAAACTACATAAAGTATAGGTCCGTGTAAAGCTTAACATTTCAATTTTCACCAGCAATACCAGTATTAATTTTATTTTTTATTTTTTTATTTTTGGGCATTGACGCCTCGTGATACGATCGGGCATTTGGAACTGACGAACGGAAATCTACGAACCTGCCACCCGAAATCATCGAAAATTTGAGAATGATGACCCCCGGCCGGTTCTTTAATTTTCATATTTTGCAAAGTCTGAAAAGGTTGGACAGTCTATTTCATATTTTGCTTTAAAAAAATCATTTGTTATATTTTGTCATGAATGACATATTAAAAGGTAAAAAAAATAATAACATTTTGCAAAGTCTGAACATATTGGACAGTCTATTTTCGTATTGTTTTTTTTAATTAAGAAAAAATCAATTTGTTTTATTAAGGTCGTTTGTTCTCTGTAAAGCCTTTGTGGGAGGCACGCGAATAGGTGCGAAATGGGCAAAGCACAGCACAATTTCAGAATGCAGCATACATGTAGGTGTGAAATGATCAGTGGGTTAAACTAAAGTACGCAGGAAAATATGACACTGACATAGTCCATGAATAGGTTGTTTGCTGTATTGTTCTCCGTAAAGCCTTTGTCGGAAGGCACGCGCACAGGTGTGAATATGATAATTTCAGTGCATATGCGCAAAACTTCGGGTAAAGAACAAGAGAGGATATGAATTACAAAGACTGATATGATATGGAGAACGCATTCTCAAATCTTTGCTTTTCAGTGGGATTAAGAGCGTTCTATATAACTTATGAAAATTCCCACTCGAGAGAAGGAAAACATATTCCAAACGAGCCGCCATTACTCGAATAAATATTCCAGTAAAAATTATTAACGACACTCTGAGAGAAACGAGACTAGAGCGCATCATGCCTGCAGCTTGCGTCGAGCGTCGTGATTGGCCTGGTTTCTTTCTGCGCGCTCATCCCATTCTCTTAGACACAACGGAAGTAACACCAGCTCTAAACAAAGGATCAGCTGTTCTATCAATTACAGTGCCGTGATCGCCACCCGCGCAACTGGGGGATTTTTAACCTAGGCCTCAATGGAACGTAACAGGTTTTTCCTAAAAATCGTCTTTCATACTTCCGATAAATTTCTACAACTTGGCGAAGTGAAAGATAGTACATCCGTTCAAATTATGTGTTAAAATCAGAGCTGAACTAGCCTTTTTCGAAGTTTTTTCCATTTACTTCTGTGTTAAATTTAGGTTTTTCAGAGGGAGGAAAATCCCCCACTGACGTAATTGTATCATAGAGAATTTGTGAGATAACGAGCTCGTCATCTGGCACAGGTTTTAAAGAGTATTATATCGGAAAATCCCATCATTTTCTGACAAATAATCCAATAATTGAGTAAGTTTTGATAAAAGGTATACCATAAATCAGCGGTCAGTTCATCTCGTTCCATATTTATGGCGTTTATCACATTTACCCGTGAACAAGGGGGGGGGGGTGCTTGTGACGTAATTTTTACTTCACATTGCCTTGTGCTCTGTGGGGCGTGTCTATCTTTAATCAACCAATTAGATGAAGCCGCGGGAGAATTTCTAGTACATGTACATTAGCTGACCAAACTGAAATATCCCGGGCGCGGTTCACCATAACGGCCCAATGATTGTAACACATTCATGTTGAGCGACTGGTGACGTCATTGCGATTTAGGCACGTTGGATCCCAACATATCCTCTATTTTGTGTATAACGATATCAGGATTCATAATTAACGTGAATTATGGGAAAGAAATGATACGTGCACGATATGATAAAAACCCCACTTTATCAGAAGTAATATATGCGTGTGAGCCAGAGCTTGTCACTAGATAGACCGCACTCCGGTGGCCTAATGGTTAGAGTGTCGGTCTCGTAAGCGGTAAAGTACTGGGATCAATCCCAAGCCGGGTCATACCGAAGACTCGAAAAATGGAAATTGTTGATTTTTCGCTTACGCTGAGCATTAAGAGGATAGAACAAGGACTGGTTCGCTCGGTGTCAGTATAATGTGAATGAGTGGGGTGTCATGTCTGCCTACGGCATGATATTTCAGTGGGACAGCACTATAAAATGGCAGCATTGGATCTGCTCTGTTACAAGTAGGTGCAAAAAAGTTTATATACACCGATACCAGAAAATTAAAAATGAAAGTGCAGTTAGAGCTACCACTCAGTCATTCAAGATCAAGTTGATTCGATATGCTTGCTCTGCATCATGATCTTAAGAAGGAAATATCAGCAAAGTGATGGACGTAGCGCCAGGTCTTATTGCTATAAGCATAATGGCGTTTACCCAAAATTACTCTAACATATTTTAGGGAATACATGAAAGAGAGAACCCACCAGCAGTCCCTCCAGAATGCGGCGTAGGTGTGAAATGATCAGTGGTATAAAACAATGCTACAAAAACAAATCACTTGCCCGCCGACATAATCACCAAACATGTAGTTTCCACTCGAGAGAAGGAAAACATATTCCAAACGAGCCGCCATTACTTGAATAAGTATTCCAGTAAAAAATGTTAAACACTCTGAGAGAAAGGTGAGAGATACTAATTTTTTCCTATTTTTTTCTCTGATTATTACTGTTTCGAATCAAATAATATTTTTTTCATGAAATTTAATAATTACCCGAAAAAAATCTTCTTTTTTTAAAATAATTGTTTCGTGCCAAATTGTTTGTACCACATTTGTTAAAATTCTCCTGGACATGTATTTCTCAGATATTCTTCAGTGAAAATAGTTGTGGGCTGGTGCCCACTTCTCGAATAAGCCCATTGGGATGTTGTCCATACGGGCGCCAAGCCTATTGGGCTGCTTTCCTCAAGGGCCCCTGTCCTGTGTTCCTTTATAGCGTTCTATAGCGTATTATTATGAGTAAACTTATCAGTTACAACATAATATTATGACTGAACCCACAAGAAACGTAGAGCGTAGTACATTGATAAGAACAAGTAGGTAGGAGGTTAACTATGAGAAAATACAAACCATACAAATATGCCGTATATCGCTACCAAATATACGGTAACAAGCGCCCTTGTCCATTTTAGTCCATTTATTTTCAGAAAATAAATCACGCATCAAAATATGTTCTTGGATTATTTATTATATTTCTTGAAAATATGTCATATGGTGCACCATGATCACCATTTCTAACTAAAAATACGCCGCAACAATTTCGCCTCAAACAAGTACTTTTAATTGTCTTATCTCCTATCTAATGACATGGCCATAGGTATTTCAATGTGACCGCCAGTTGGGCTCAATATGACCTCAAGTACAAATAGATAATAAATTCACCAAGCAAAATCTAACCGGAAGGGTAAGTTGATTACCTCAACATCCGACGATCAAAAATGAACGTTGACCGTCATTCGATGAACTAAAAACAAAATTAACTGAATAGTTTTTAAGGTTAGGTTCATTTTCAAGTACATATATACTGTACATGTATATATGCATTACTATAAAATAGGCGTTGTCGAGGAGGTGAGGGGTCGTTAAAAATTTCTAACGCAGCTATTGTTCAATGTAACGCGCTCGAAGAGCCTACGAGACAGTTAAATTAGCGATCGAACGCACTCATTGTTCACAGCTAACCTGCTTGTAACGCTCTCCTAACGCATTCTAAGGCCGCGTTAGCAGGCTACTAACGGGCATGCTGTGAATCGTAACGTGCTCGGACTTAATCCCTAATGCGTTAGGTAGAACCTTTAATCTGGTCGGTACTGTACATTTATTTAAATTTGGTCCTAGGTTTCTTGATGTAGCCATATAGTATTAAATGGTAGAGTGATAGTCAGTCGATTTGAGGTAAGCTAGTAAGGTGGAGTATACTTTGTTTATAAGAGGTGGTTTAGGATTTAATATAGAAGCCAACGACAGAGGGACATTTAAGTTTTTGAGTTCGTTTTCCAGTGTGCGGCGATAGGGGGCATGTTTTGGGCATTTGAGTATAAAATGTTCTAACGTTTCTTCTTTGTTGTTGCATGAGGTGCATAGTGGTGATGTGTTTTTTATTAGCTTAGAGAGGTGTGATTTTAGTCCTGTTTTGCCTCGTCTTGATCTTGTGGTGCGCATGCACGGGGGTAGTGTTATATACTGGAATAATAGCCAGCAGTTTTGATAAAATCTATTAAGGACTTAAATACCTGTTTTCTAAGTATAAAATGTTTAGGGTTTAATATCGCTGGTAATGTTAAGGGAGTGTTGAATTTTTTAAATTCGTTTCTAAGTGTCTCGCGTTGTGGGTAGTGTTTAGGGCATTCAAGTAGGACATGTTCTATTGTTTCTTCTACATTGTTGCATGCGGTACAGAGTGGTGAGGTGTTTTTCAGAAGCATGGACAGATGTGATTTAAGTCCGGTTTTGCCTAGTCGTAATCTTGCGATGATGCGGTCATCACGCTTATTGTCTAACTGGAATCCTTGGACTTTTCTTTTATCTCCATCAAGAATCTTATGTAACCATCGTCCACGTTCTTCTTCGTTCCATTCCTTTTGCCACTTGCTATCTATTTTGGGTCTAATGATAGTGTTGAGTTCCTTATATCCTAATCCTATTGGCACATCGTGTGTGGTTTTTGCAAGACTGTCTTTGGCAGTTTGGTCGGCTGCTTCGTTACCTCTGATGTTGACACCCAAGCTAAAATGGCGTCTATACCCTCGTGTATTTGTGTACAGATATATTCTATTTTGTGTATGAGATCAGGTCTACTGTCAGATATAGAATTTTCAATGGATGTGAGTCCACTAAGGGAATCGCTGAGTATCACAGCACGGATTGGTTTCTGCTCGATGATCCATTCGAGAGCCTTAGTTATAGCAATCAGTTCACTAGTGTATACAGACATATTGTCTGGAAGTTTGAAACCATTTTGTATGTTGAGCTCAGGTATAACAAAAGCTGATCCTGTGTTATTACTTGAGTTTTTCGATCCGTCTGTATAGATTTTTAAGTAATTTTTCCAGTTTTGGTTGATATATTCAAGGGTGGTGGCTCTAATAAAGTCTGGGTTGTCCTTCTTTGTGAGGTAGTCGTGTATACGTGTGTCCACGTGGGGCGACTCTAATTCCCAGCGTGGCCTAGTGATTTTGTCTGTGTCGCATATGTGTGCGATTGGTATTTCGTGTTCTTGGAATAGGTTATTTACGGTATAGCCGAGGGGGGGGGCGGAGTCTTTTCCTCAGTTTTTCTTTAAATATTCATATTCACTTTTATCTTCAAACATTTTGTGGCATGGGTGATTATCGCCCTTAGCTCTGGTTTTTCCTGCATATTTCAGGGACAGTTCCTCTCGTCTTAAACGAAGAGGTTTCTCATTGGTTTCTATTTGAAGACTACATAAGACGGTTCCCTTGAAGGCTCCAGTAGCTATTTTTAGAGCAGAATATTGGATGCTGTCTATTCTTTTTAGTTGTGTCTTACATGCTGATTGGTAGGCGATGGACCCGTAATCTATTTTTGACCTGATTAAGGTTTGGTATAATTTTATCAGACTATATTTACTCGCTCCCCAGTTTGTCCCAGACACACACCTCATGAGGTTCAGGTCTTCATTGCACCGGAGGACTAGTTGGTCGATGTGGTCTTTCCATGTGAGTTTTCTGTCAAAGATCATACCTAGGTGTTTAACACTATTTCTGAATTCAATTTTCTGACCTCCTAGTGTTAGTTTAACGTCAATGTGTTTATTGTTTGAAAATATAATGCCCGTTCTTTTTAGGGCGGAAAATTTGAAGCCCCATTTATCCGCCCAGCCGCTAATTGTATCTAGTGTATTTTGCATTATACCTGTCAATTTTTTTATGGTTTTTGTGCGGTTTTCCAGAGGGCAGAATCGTCAGCAAATAGAGACTGTTCTACTTCTGGATGTTTCGTGTCAATTTCATTGGCTAGGCCATTGATGAGGATGTTAAAAAGGGTGGGGCTTATGAAGCTTCCCTGAGGGGTACCGTTGTCTAATTCATGGTCGGTGGATAGGGTGTTTCCTATGCGAACTTTAAAATTTCTATTGTTTAGGAAGTTTTTTATCCAGTGTTGCATTCTTCCCTTAATTCCAAGTTTGCTTAATTGAATAATTATGCCGTCCTGCCATACAAGGTCAAATGCTTTTTCTATGTCTAGGAAGATACCCAGTGTGTACTGATGTTTGGCATTCCCCTTTTTGATTGAGTGTTGTAATCTGGCTATATGGTCTAACGTACTTCTGTTCTTACGAAAGCCGCTTTGAGTTTTGTTTAATAAGTTGTTGTTTTCCATATGAAATTCCACTCTATTCTTTACCATGGTTTCCATTATTTTGCATAGATTTGAAGTGAGAGAAATTGGGCGGTAAGAGTTGCTGTCAGATGGATCTTTACCTGGTTTTGGGATTGGGATAACGATGGATGTTTTCCATTTACTTGGAAGTTGTTTGGTCTGCCAGCTGACATTAATTAGTTTCAAAATTAGCTTCTGTGTTTTATTAGGTAGGTGTTTAAGGATCGTGTATCCTAGTTTGTCTTCACCAGGTGAGCTCTCCTTTTTACAGTGTATAGCTTTGCGGTATTCATTAATGTTGAAGTCTGCATTGAGATAGTTTTCTAAATGATCGTCCAAATCGTTTTTTATCGTTGTCTCTTCCTTAATTTTTCTGAATTCTGGTTTCAGGTTCCTATGGCTACTGTTCGAAGCGAAAGATTCGGCGAGGTGTTCTGCCTTTTCTTTGTTCGTTTTTTAGTTTTGTTCAGTACAGGGACTGTGCTTGTTAGCTTTCCTTGTATATTTTTTATTTTGTTCCATACTTTTTTGAATTGGTTTTGGTATCTATAGTGTTGCAAAAGTCTTCCCAACATTTTGATTTAGCTTCTTTGACACTTTTTTCAGCTATAATTTTGAGTTCCTTGTAGTTCGCGTGATCACTTTGGAGCCTACTTTTTTTTAATTTTCTAAGTGCCTTCTTCTTGGCCGCAATATTCTTTGCACACTCCGGGTTCCACCAGAGAACCGGGTTTTTGTTGTGGCGCTGTTGTGATATAGGAATATATTTTTGTGCTATGTTAAGTAGTGAATTTGTAATGTTTTCATTGAACATCTCTGGATCGGAATTGAATATCTCGTCATGATTTAGGCTTTGACAGTCTTTCTGGAAGCTTTTCCAGTCGGCTTTGGAGTACTGAAATTTTGGAGGGGCGTCTGTCCTTTCAGAGTCCGGTTTTATACTAATTTTCGTCAGAATGGCGAAGTGATCGCTGTCAAGCGTGTCAGGAATCACTTCCCATTCGGATTTAACAGCTAGATCAGGGGAGACAATAGTTAAATCTATTGCAGATAGTTTACCGGTGTTCATGTCTATTTGCGTCCCGTGGCCATTATTTAAATAGCATAGGTTATTTTGGTCAAGCCATTTTTCCACTACTTGGCCTTTTTCGTCTGCCTTGGTGCAATTGTCTTCCCAAATGGGGTTATGACTGTTGTAATCGCCACATATGATAATAGGGGAGTTAAATTTCTTTGTGATGTTGTCCAGTTCTTTTGGGGAGATTTTCTTTAGACTTCCTGGGGCATATAAATTAATGATGTTAACAGGTTTGTTATTGAAGAAGACCTGGATAGCGTGCCATTCGAGATCGTCACTGGTAGGGCTTTTATCTAGTTCGATGTGAATCAGATCCTCTTTTATTAATATCAGGTTTCCCCCTAGTGCACCTGTAAGTCTGTCTGATCTATACGACTTATATCCGTTTATTGTAAATTTATTTTTTCCATGCTTCAGAAATGTTTCCTGAACACAAATTATATCTGGGCTGATTTCATTTACTAAGACTTTAAGATTGTCCCCGTTTTTCCCGATGCTTCGGGCATTCCATTGGAGTATTGATAATTGGTTTTTGTTGAATTTTGTATTAGTTATATCTCTCGTTTTGTGACTGATGCATTGGCAAGTGGATTATCTTATGTTGTTATGTTGAGGGCCGGGATAGACTTTTCTAGGGGTGTGGATGTTTTCTTATCGTATTTCGGATTTTTCCCCTAGTTAATAATTTCATCGGAGCTAAACTCCCAATTAAGGAAGTCCCGCGCAATTTTTACTATCATGTCGGTCTTATTAAGCTTAGGTTGCAGGGGGTTAATAACTGAGTTTAACACAATGTTGATAAAGCCCAACAGGTCTAGCTTGGTTAGGTTCTTTGTTTCTGTTTCTTGTTCATTGTTTTCGGTCTCCATTGTATCACCTGAGTTTGTGTTCATGGCTGTGACTACTGTCTCAGTTGCCTTTGTATTGTGTGGAGCGGCGGTCATTTCTATACTGAATTTTCTATTCATTCTGGTTTCTTTTACAGCTTCTGCGTAAGAAATCCCTTTTTCTGCTTTAGTGAATTCAACTCTTTTTGCCTCTTTGAAAGCTATACAACCTTTGTAGGCCGCTGAATCGTTGCCTTTGCAGTTTACACATGCTACTTTTGTTTCAGTACATTCTTCGTTATTATGATTTCCAGAGCATTTCGCACATACAACTTGGGATTTACAAAATCTAGCTATATGACCACCATATTTCTGACAGTTATGGCATCGTTTTGGTGTGTCAAAAAAACGTTTAACTATAATGTTACGAAGCCATAGCGGACAGTTTCCGGTAATTTTGATCCTTTGAATACTAGCATAATGCTTGTCGTTTCCTGTTTGTTCTTTTGCATTCTTTTGGCATATACGACGTTTTGTTTTGAGAGAGTGGGGAAAATGTCTTCTAGTTTGACACTGAGGTCAATTCCATAAATTACTCCTTTGCATTGCTCTCTACGCTGTATGAATTGTTTTACCGAGGCAGGTTTATCTGCTAGCAGGTCTAAACGTAGTAATTTGTCGTACTGAGTTTGTGATTTGCAGTGGACTTTCAGATCACCACCCGGAAGTTCAAAGATGTGATGTACGTCAACAGCACATTTTTTGAGATCGTTTGCTACCTTGGCCTTTCGGAATTTATATGCTCTCAGTTGAGTTAAACTATGAATGATGGCGATAAAATTTGCTAGACTACTTGGGGATTTGGCACAGGGTGCGTGTTTTTTGTGAGGTGGGGTTTGATCAGTGTTGATTTCTGAGAGTTTCCTTTTAGGCGTTTTTACGGTGGATTGGGAGGCTTCCATTGTTTGATTTGTTTTTGTTTAGATCAGGACTAGTTGTTATTTGGTAAGGGGTGACATTAGTGATAGAAAATATTAGTCTAGGTGCAAAAATTGAATTCAAAACTTAGCTCTGGCTGGCTGCTCCCACTGTTGTTGTAGTTTAGGTAATCCTGTAACTGGGAAAGCTTGGCTGGTTTGGCAGAACACAAAAGTACGTCCGTTCACTCTGAGCGCTGAACTCGGTTGTCGAAGGTTAAATGGATGTGAAACCAATTAACCTTTACAGAAACTCTATGACTGACTGGATTTACTCCATAGACCAATGACAATTCCGAATTTTTGTTTGAATAATTGAGTTGACCAATCAAGTGCATTAAAAATGGTATCCCTGGTGCACTATTGTCTCTAAAAAACTGCAGATGAATTAGTCGTTGTTAAGCAATCAAATAATAATAAAGTCACACAAAAGAAATTGGAGACTTCGTCTGATGGTTTGTTAACCCCTATCATTATTTGAAGTGTATATCATTTTAAATACTTTTGTCAAGTCTACAGAAACAATGAAAGAAAACTCATTCTCCATAACACAGGGTTATTTTATATGGATATTAACTTCTTTTAATGCTCTGGCGCTGACGCTTCGTCTCTCGCCAATGTCAAGGCACTCTCCAAACTTTTGCAAAGCTAATGAAAAATATTCTATTGTAGAAATACATTCTCCGCAAGTTGATTTAAACTTTGGGAGTTCCATACGCCATAAAAGGTCCCAAATTAACTTTGAGAAGTTGGAAGTCTCTCGAACGAAACGTCAGATCCGGAACAATTAAAAATGTTGTTATCCATACAATATATTTGTGTTACATACGCCGAATTCTATATGGCTATCAAAGAGGTACATCTGTATAATTGTGAACAGCTAGCCGCGAGACATAAAAAATGCATTAACCCTACCAGCCCTGGGCGATATTGTGTCTATCATAGGGAGCGGGTGACTTAGCGGCGCTAAATATTTTTCATTCACCCTTTTCGTCCACCAACCCCCAACCGCTCGTTTACAACAACATATATATGGATAAATTTATAGCTGATCAAAGAGGTACATCTGTATAATTGTGAACAGCTAGCCGCGAGACATAAAAAATGCATTAACCCTACCAGCCCTGGGCGATATTGTGTCTATCATAGGGAGCGGGTGACTTAGCGGCGCTAAATATTTTTCATTCACCCTTTTCGTCCACCAACCCCCAACCGCTCGTTTACAACAACATATATATGGATAAATTTATAGCTGAAATGTAAACAGTTTGATTGATTGCTCTGATGGCGTCACATGATCGTCATCTAATCGGAAATTAATCTCGAGTTTTAAAAAGGATATGTGACGTTTATATACGAAAAACTCCTTTGTGTGTGATGGTAATAACGCCGATTTTTTTTCCACTCCAAAACCTGCCATATAATATTTTTCTTGAAGTTTCCAAAAAAACTGAGATGTTCAGTTGCATAAAGATGGAGATATGATTGATCAAAATGTGCTCCCGAGCTTATTTTGGTATTTCTGGGCATCTTCATGAAGGGTTTTCTCCTGTAGCAAAAATATGACACCTCAAACCAAAACTATTCGTGGCTCTTTCCAATAAAAAAACTTCCTAATATATTGTGTGACAAAATTATTCTGGTTTGAGGTGTCATATTTTTGCTATAAGAGAAAATCCTCACTGTAAATACCTCAAAAATACCAAATCAGGCCGAGGAGCACATTTTGATCAATCATATCTCCATTTTTATACAACGGAACATCGCAATTTCTTCGAGGCTGATATTTCAGTATGTAAACTTCTAGAAATATCTGATTTGGCAGGTTTTGGATTGAAACAAAAATTTAGCGTGATTACCATCACACACAAGGGAGTTATTCCCGTATTGTCGTCACATATCCTTTAAATTCGTTTTGTTTTGTTTTTTTCCAGTCAAAATAGACTGTTTCATCCGTTTTTTATTTGTCATGACAAATAGGTAAGCAGCGTCATTAAATTGTGAAATATTCAAGTGATGAAAAGCCATTCAAAATTCATTAGCACAAATAGGATTCGCGGAATTATAAAATATGAAATTGTACTGCTGTCATCAAGGACTCTGAAAACAGCACCTCATCTGATACGCCTGACTTAGTAAGATTATCTCATTCACCAGCTGTTTGGACCTCATTCACCAGCTGTTTGGACCATCTCCCGCTGCGTCTCTGCATCTTTCTTTAAGTGACGATTACCTCAGTGCCATTGATGAGTTAAGTAAGATGATTTTAGTTCTGTCTCATTCAAATGAATGACTTGTCGAATGTACATTCAGGCGCGATGAGCTAGCATCGGGCAACGTGTTTCCTGCCAGTCAGCGATGAGTTGTTCGAGTCAGATTTGTGCGCTAAATAGGATAAGCTTTTCTGTATCTACTTGCTAATGGCGAACCAATATGAGGCATAGGCTCTCTTGTCATCGCCGAGCTACTCTTGTCAGATTTCCAAACCAGACCTCAGAGTATAAAGTAGTCAGTGGGAAGAGAAACTTAATGGACCACCAGCTAGATAACGGCACCCCACAGGGCAGCGTCATAAGCCCCACCCTTTTTAACATCCTGATTAATGGCTTGGCCAACGAAATTGACACAAAACATCCTGAAATTGAACAATCACTTTTTGCTGACGATGCTGCCATGTGGAAATCTGCTGGCTCGATAAAAAAATTAACAAGCATAATGCAAAAGGTACTAAATACAGTCAAGCGACTGGGCCGATAAATGGGGATTCAAATTTTCAGCTGTCAAAACTACCGGTGTGCTATTCTCAAATAAACAAAACACAGACATCACGCTATCACTAGGAGGCCAGAAAATCGAGTTTAAGAATAGTGTCAAATACCTAGGTATGATCTTCGACCGAAAACTCACTTGGAAAGACCACATCGACCAATTAATTATTCGGTGTAACAAAGACCTGAACCTTATGAGGTGCGTATCGGGTAACAACTGGGGGGCCAATAAACATAACTTAATCAAATTATATCAAACACTCATCAGATCCAAAATAGACTATGGTTCAATCGCCTACCAATCAGCATGCAAGACCCATTTAAAAAGAATAGACAGCATTCAGTATTCGGCCTTAAAAATAACTCATTTATGCCTTCAAAGGAACTCATTTATGTAGTCTACAAATAGAAACTAATGAAAAACCCTTACATTTAAGACGAGAAGAGCTGTCAATGAAATATGCAGGGAAAACAATAGCCAAGGCCGAAAACCAGTCATGCCACAAAAATTTTGGCCCAAAAACCGAATACGAATTCCTAAAAACGAAATGGGAAAAAGACTCCGCACCACTCGGTTACACGATAGAACGATTATTCCAAGAACACGACATTCCTATCTCTTGTATCTCTGACACTGACAAGGCCAATAGACCACCATGGCAACTAATCACACCACACGTGGATACGAATATACATCGCTACATCACCAAACAGGACAACCCAGAGCATATAAGGGTCACTGCCCTCGAATATATTGACACACATTGGAAAAATCGCTTGAAAATATATACAGACGGCTCCAAAAACACAAGTCACAATACAGGTTCTGCATTCGTTATACCAGAACTTGACATTCACGAAGGTTTCAAACTACCAGACAATGTGTCTGTATACACCACTGAATTAGTTGCCATAATCAAGGCCCTCGAATGGGTTCTTCAGAACCGACCGGTTTCCACCGTTATTCTTAGCGATTCCTTAAGCGGACTGGTATCTATAGAGAACTCCAAATCCGACAGCAGACCTGACCTCATACACGAAATAGAAATTTTATGTACACAAAAACGAGACAATGACATTGACGCCATTTTAGCTTGGATTCCCGCCCACGTGGACGTTAGGGGAAAATGAAGCCGCCGATAGGACAGCCAAAGACAGCCTCACCAAAACTGCACCTGACGTGCATATAGGACTAGGAACCAAAGAACTGAATTCTATCATTAAAACCAGAATAGATAGTAAATGGGAAAAGGAATGGAACGAAGAAACCCGAGGTAGATGGCTACATAGTATTCTATAGATAAGGGGAAAAGACGGAGTTGTGGGTTCCAGCCAGACAGTAAACGTGACGACCGCATCATCACAAGATTAAGACAAGGCAAAGCAGGACTAAAATCACACCTCTCTAAGCTAATAAAAAACACATCACCACTATGCACCTCATGCAACAACGAAGAAGAAACGATAGAACATTTTATACTCAAATGCCCAAAACATGCCTCCTATCGCCGCACACTGGAAAACGAACTCAAAAACTTAAATGTCCCTCTGTCGTTGGCTTCTATATTAAATCCTAAACCACCTCTTATAAACAAAGTATACTCCACCTTACTAGCTTACATCAAATCGACTGACTATCACTCTACCATTTAATACTATATGGTTACACCAAGAAACCTAGGACCAAATTTAAATAAATGTAGCACGCTTAGAGTCAAAACTATTTTACAGGGGCGAAAATAAGGGTCAGTGATCAGAAATGACTGATCAAATTTGGACACTAACCAATCAAAATGCCATAGCAATAACATAGACAAATTCACTGATCAAATTAAAAGCTCCTAATAATGAGCATCGATCAAATTGTGTTCCCTTATTTCCAACCCTCGTTAACGAATGTTAACCGTCCGGTTTTCTAGCAGGGGCAGAAGACTGGAGGTTATATCAAACATTCACAATCGGCTTTAATTATAATAATATTTTTATTTATAATATTTAGTACCTAATTAATTATTGCTATTGATCATGTGTGTCTTAGATCACGATAGTGCCAGTCGGTTGCAAAAAATAACACCAGAAAACAAGAAACTACAAACTCTTCTATTCTTTGTAATACAGGCACAGCACGCTGAAGACCACAGACGAGTAAGGAGAGAGAGAGAGAATTAGGGTTTAACGTCGCATTCTATTACGAGTAAGACCAGCCATGAAACAGAACACCGATGACGACAAATATTATAAAACAGCAGGTGACAACACCCCAGAAACCACCCTGACCTAGCCATTTCAATGGAATCACCAAAACCCACACCTGACCACGGACAATCAACGGAAACAAGAGCAGCTTCTACATTCAAACCAAATCGCACAATGCCTACCACAACCACGGACAATTGAAACCATACTCACTGAAGACAACACAGATCAGATGTGCCACACCTGAGATGCCACCGATGTAACGATTGTCTAATGCAAATATGATCCTTTGACTTTCACTAATATAGGATGTAGACCTGCCATCCTGTACCCCAATACCCACTCCAAGCAATTGTTACAGACACAGATTTCTGGAAGAACCCGCCTATGGTTCTCCCAGTTTTTTTCTGGACGGCGTTGTGTGTACAGAGGGGTACAACGACAAAGGAATCACCCACGCGACTACAATATACAAGGCACACATACTTACCAATATAACCTAATCAAAAACCAAGCGATGAACCTGTACATAGACAATTCTTCTATTCTATTTATATCTCCATCCGCCCATTTATTATTATTTACTTATTTACTTATTTATATATTTATTTACTTATTTATTTATTTATTTGATTATACAGCGCTTGTAAACATCTTTAACAAACTAAGAAATGTAACGTGTAATTAAAATAAAACATTGAGTTGATGGGCTGCGAAATCCGTACGGGAATCGGCCCTTAAACTGCAATTTCAATCGAAATTACCATATTCTCCACAAATCTCTTAGCCTCGCAAGTTAGTGCTTACGTTAAATACGTTAACCTGTAAATAGTATTATGGCTGGTAAGAGAAAGTTCAGTGAAAGTTTTGATAGTGATTCTGGTGTTGTCAAGACCTTAATTGGTTACCGTGCAGGAGGCTCTGCTGTGAGAAGGAATGTCCATTTGATCAACTCTCGTGATCAGAGTATTTGGAACCGGGGTGATCAAGTAGCTAACCTAATGAAGCATTCTGTTATCAGCAGGCATGGAGAGAATGACATATCTTTGCCCGGATTCAACTCAGCCCACCCCATCATTACCCAGAGCGATCTCTGTCAAGTTATAAGCAACTTCGTGAAAGTTTATGAACGACTCGATACCAGTGATGACGTCACCCGGAAACCAAACTATTCATATACTGAACTGATTTTCCTATTAATAATGAGGTCACCAAACTTTTGTCTGCCGATTCATGAAATCTACTGCTAAATCGAAACCCGTTTCTCTTTTTTCAGCGGTAGTACCCGAGAACACTGGAAGAACGCCGTTCGCCATAGTCTTTCGAAAACAAAATGCTTCACAAAAATCGGAGTTGAGAATCACAAACAGAAAACCAGCATTTTGAACAGGTAGGCGAATTGATTTATGGTTTGTTTCTTTAGTATTTAGCAGTATATTATGTCATTTTTCTGCCCATAAACTTGTTTTTATCGCTTTGTTTCCAGTTAACTTGTCTATTATTAATTCACTCCATCTTCTTAACATATCTCATAAGTTTGATAGTCTGATGATGCCAAGCGTAATGTTGATCGTCTTATTTTCCATGTTGATAATGCAATGCTCTTTTTCATGTACTTTTCAGGTCTTCCTTTCTTTGTACCATCAAACCTAAAAGCTTGTTGAACTTTGCCCGAGGAGACTACAGACCAGCCAACAAAATAACCGGGACAAATGCTTTACGGCTGGGGTTCTACAAGACCAGTGCCACTGGATTATGGGAACAATGTGCCATGTCTCTTGTAGACAGAATTGAAGCTTTACGATACACCCTGAACACCTGTTCCAGTCCTGCCAAGATGTTCAAGCTCCAGGGTCTGTGATATTCCCGACCCAAGTACCAGTAACGAAGTAAAAGACGAGTTATTTACCGAATTGGTTCCACACCCAGCTTCCAGGGATCCAGCATTTAGTCCACCAATCACCAAGAGACGTAAAATGAATATAACATCAAATGAGTTAGAATCGATCAACCTCTCGCCTGTAGGGATGTTTTCTCCAACACGATTCGAGATGTCACCCAAAGACATTCAGCAACGCGACAGTCCTAAAACAAGTGAGATAAGCAGTGATACGT
Organism: Hanleya hanleyi; assembly: GCA_036873755.1. Lineage (NCBI taxonomy): Eukaryota > Metazoa > Mollusca > Polyplacophora > Lepidopleurida > Hanleyidae > Hanleya > Hanleya hanleyi. Next base: position 195,564 of record JAVTVY010044839.1, read on the forward strand.
GTTACTCTCCCAGAGAACAGGACAGTGGATACGACACATCCAGCGAGATTTCTAGTCCTGAGCAATTATATATTGGGGTTCAAGAACACCTGACCACTATATTGGCCTTTTTAATTCAGTTTTATATTATTTTATAAATAGGGTCGTTGGTGTATAATTATATTATGGTTGTTGATCCGATTATTTCCTCTTCCTTTTATGTCTATAAATAACGCCTTTGGAGTCTGGTTTTCCTATATGTTGTTTCTTAATAGCATATTTAAATCAATATCTAGTCTATTATATATAATTTTCTTTTCTTTAGTCTAGAATGACACTTGAGCTATTTATACAGACATCTGTATATTTGTTCTCAATATATTTCCCCCGTTGCTTTTTTAACACACCGTTTTTAACACATTTTATTGTGTTTTTAAAATCAGTTTTATTTTTTAATCAACTCAATGCAATGATACTGGCGCGCATAATCCTAACGGATTGCATGCGCCATCCAAATTCAAAACTGACTGACTGACTGACCTGACCACCAAATTTGCCAGCCCCTATGACCTTCCGGAAGTACCGCCTCATGCCATATACAACATTCCAGATATCCCTGAATTACCTCAGCTTAATTTTTATCACGAAGATGATGAAAGCCAAAATCAAGTCTGTAACGCTACAAATTGCGCCGTGACAACATCAGATAATTTTTATCCATCGTATTCTATGCTAGAACCAAACCATGTCGAATTAGACTCAATGGGATATAGTACCAATGACATTTTTACGTCGGTGATATTAGACACCCTGTCTATTTAAAGCTGTTCATCCCGATAGGGCAATCAGTCAAATTGCTGTAGAATGGGCTTTGGCCCTTGGAACTCAGTTATTCAGATGCCTAGTTTTTGTGCTTAACGTGTTGTTGAAGTTTTGTATATATGTATATAAACCTTGTATTTATTTTTTGATCCAATTAAAAGGCCATAACATATCAATTGTTCGCTGTAGTTATTCCCAGTTCGATATATCAATGCCGATTCTGACGCAGTTGTTTCTAATTCGTGTTAAAATCAAAAACACTGCGTGCTATTAAATTATTCGTATTGTCGTTCGAAACCCTTCAATATTTCGCTACCTACGCATTCTCGGCCAGTCATATAGACAATGCGGAAAAACTTTCGCGGTCTGAACCACACTTTCGGAGCATTTCCAAATAATGGAGACAGTCCGCCTTTCACCCCATGAGAAATCTTTTAACATATTTAACGGCTGATATCTATAGTATCATGCCATTACGAATTGTGCGTTCAGTTCGCCAATAGCATGGCCTTTGCTAAAGGAGTTAGCCTTACAACCGCCGCATTTTCGAATTTTATCTGATGTACTTGTAAGTTGTGTGAGTCAAGGGTCCAATTTGATTCGCCATATCGGGATGCCCGATTCCTATCTGACCATGCATTTGTACGGAATTTGTGGCCCAAGATGACGTGAAACGCACAAATTTTAAATGAACTTGTGGAAAATGTGTTACTTCAACAGTATATTACTCTATGGAACAGAATAGTTCGATTTTGACCTAGACTAATGGGGGACTTCTACATACTAACTATCGAATCAAACTCTGTCTTTGCCGCTTCCAGTTTGTCAATTTTGGCCCAGTTAACCATTCGACTGACGAAACTAGCACTTCCAGTTTATCTTCTGCTCCTATCCTGCGAGCCTCACATTACGTCCCCTAATCATGTATTCCTGAAATGAAAGCGTCAACGAAATTATTGTCGATGTTTTAACATATCCGGATATCGGATAGACAAATCAACAGAATTGGAAATTAAAAGGGATAATACTAGTTTCTATACAGTTGCTGAGAAAGCATTGGATTGTAAAATTCTGCAAAAATTACAATAGCCTATGAAAACCGATTACCTTTCTAAATACATGATAAAAATTAACATAGAAATATCGGTAAACGTTTCAGTTCGGATCAGTTAAATTTGTCACATGGTGATGTTGTGAAGGTTAAATGGATGTGAAACCAATTAACCTTTACAGAAACTCTATGACTGACTGGATTTTCTTTAATTTACTCCATAGACCAATGACAATCCCGAATTTCTGTTTGAAAAATTGAGTTGACCAATCAAGTGCATTAGAAATGGTATCCCTGGTGCACTATTGTCTCTAAAAAACTGCAGATGAATTAGTCGTTGTTAAGCAATCAGAATAATAATAAGGTCATGATTGCCACAAAAGAAATTGGAGACTTCGTCTGCTGGCCTGTTAACCCCTATCATTATTTGAAGTGTATATCATTTTAAATACTTTTGTCAAGTCTACAGAAACAATGAAAGAAAACTCATTCTCCATAACACAGGGTTATTTTATATGGATATTAACTTCTTTTAATGCTCTGGCGCTGACGCTTCGTCTCTCGCCAATGTCAAGGCACTCTCCAAACTTTTGCAAAGCTAATGAAAAATATTCTATTGTAGAAATACATTCTCCGCAAGTTGATTTAGTACCCGAGAACACTGGAAGAACGCCGTTCGCCATAGTCTTTCGAAAACAAAATGCTTCACAAAAATCGAAAATACATTCTCCGCAAGTTGATTTAAACTTTGGGAGTTCCATACGCCATAAGAGGTCCCAAATTAACTTTGAGAAGTTGGAAGTCTCTCGAACGAAACGTCAGATCCGGAACAATTAAAAATGTTGTTATCCATACAATATATTTGTGTTACATACGCCGAATTCTATATGCCTATCAAAGAGGTACATCTGTATAATTGTGAACAGCTAGCCGCGAGACATAAAAAATGCATTAACCCTACCAGGCCTGGGCGATATTGTGTCTATCATAGGGAGCGGGTGATTTAGCGGCGCTAAATATTTTTCATTCACCCTTTTCATCCACCAACCCCCAATCGCTCTTTTACAACAACATATATATGGATAAATTTATAGCTGAAATGTAAACAGTTTGATTGATTGCTCTGATGGCGTCACATGATCGTCATCTAATCGGAAATTAATCTCGGTCGAGTTTTAAAAAGGATATGTGACGTTTATATACGAAAAACTCCTTTGTGTGTGATGGTAATAACGCCGATTTTTTTTTCCACTCCAAAACCTGCCATATAATATTTTTCTTGAAGTTTACACACTGAAATATCCCCTTCCAAAAAAAACTGAGATGTTCAGTTGCATAAAGGTGGAGATATGATTGATCAAAATGTGCTCCCGAGCTTATTTTGGTATTTCTGGGCATTTTCATGAAGGGTTTTCTCCTGTAGCAAAAATATGACACCTCAAACCAAAACTATTCGTGGCTCTTTCCAATAAAAAAACTTCCTAATATATTGTGTGACAAAATTATTCTGGTTTGAGGTGTCATATTTTTGCTATAAGAGAAAATCCTCACTGTAAATACCTCAAAAATACCAAATCAGGCCGAGGAGCACATTTTGATCAATCATATCTCCATTTTTATACAACGGAACATCGCAATTTCTTCGAGGCTGATATTTCAGTATGTAAACTTCTAGAAAAATCTGATTTGGCAGGTTTTGGATTGAAACAAAAATTTAGCGTGATTACCATCACACACAAGGGAGTTATTCCCGTATTGTCGTCACATATCCTTTAAAATCGTTTTTTTTGTTTTTTTCAGTCAAAATAGACTGTTTCATCCGTTTTATTTGCCATGACAAATAGGTAAGCAGCGTCATTAAATTGTGAAATATTCAAGTAACTGATGAAAAGTTGTATACTCAGCCATTCAAAATTCATTAACACAAATAGGACTCGCGGAATTATAAAATATGAAATTGTACTGCTGTCATCAAGGACTCTGAAAACAGCACCTCATCTGATACGCCTGACTTAGTAAGATTATCTCATTCACCAGCTGTTTGGACCATCTCCCGCTGCGTCTCTCTGCATCTTTCTTTAAGTGACGATTACCTCAGTGCCATTGATGAGTTAAGTAAGATGATTTTAGTTCTGTCTCATTCAAATGAATGACTTGTCGAATGTATATTCAGGCGCGATGAGCTAGCATCGGGCAACGTGTTTCCTGCCAGTCAGCGATGAGTTGCTCGAGTCAGATTTGTGCGCTAAATAGGATAAGCTTATCTGTATCTACTTGCTAATGGCGAACCAATATGAGGCATAGGCTCTCTTGTCATCGCCGAGCTACTCTTGTCAGATTTCCAAACCAGACCTCAGAGTATAAAGTAGTCAGTGGGAAGAGAAATTACCATATTCTCCACAAATCTCTTAGCCTCGCAAGTTAGTGCTTACGTTAAATACGGTAACCTGTAAATAGTATTATGGCTGGTAAGAGAAAGTTCAGTGAAAGTTTTGATAGTGATTCTGGTGTTGTCAAGACCTTACTTGGTTACCGTGCAGGAGGCTCTGCTGTGAGAAGGAATGTCCATTTGATCAACTCTCGTGATCAGAGTATTTGGAACCGGGATGATCAAGTAGCTAACCTAATGAAGCATTCTGTCATCAGCAGGCATGGAGAGAATGAATATCTTTGCCCGGATTCAACTCAGCCCACCCCATCATTACCCAGAGCGATCTCTGTCAAGTTATAAGCAACTTCGTGAAAGTTTATGAACGACTCGATACCAGTGATGACGTCACCGGAAACCAAACTATTCATATACTGAACTGATTTTCCTATCCATAATGAGGTCACCAAACTTTTGTCTGCCGATTCATGAAATCTACCGCTATATCGAAACCCGTTTCTCTTTTTTCCGCGGTAGTACCCGAGAACACTGGAAGAACGCCGTTCGCCATAGTCTTTCGAAAACAAAATGCTTCACAAAAATCGGAGTTGAGAATCACAAACAGAAAACCGCATTTTGAACAGGTAGGCGAATTGATTTATGGTTTGTTTCTTTAGTATTTAGCAGTATATTATGTCATTTTTCTGCCCATAAACTTGTTTTTATCACTTTGTTTCCAGTTAACTTGTCTATTATTAATTCACTCCATCTTCTTAACATATCTCATAAGTTTGATAGTCTGATGATGCCAATGGTAATGTTGATCGTCTTATTTTCCATGCTGATAATGCAATGCTCTTTTTCATGTACTTTTCAGGTCTTCCTTTCTTTGGACCATCAAACCTAAAAGCTTGTTGAACTTTGCCCGAGGAGACTACAGACCAGCCAACAAAATAACCGGGACAAATGCTTTACGGCTGGGGTTCTACAAGACCAGTGCCACTGGATTATGGGAACAATGTGCCATGTCTCTTGTAGACAGAATTGAAGCTTTACGATACACCCTGAACACCTGTTCCAGTCCTGCCAAGATGTTCAAGCTCCAGGTCTGTGATATTCCCGACCCAAGTACCAGTAACGAAGTAAAAGACGAGTTATTTACCGAATTGGTTCCACACCCAGCTTCCAGGGATCCAGCATTTAATCCACCAATCACCACGAGACGTAAAATGAATATAACATCAAATGAGTTAGAATCGATCAACCTCTCACCTGTAGGGATGTTTTCTCCAACACGATTCGAGATGTCACCCAAAGACATTCAGCAACGCGACAGTCCTAAAACAAGTAAGATAAGCAGTGATACGTGTTACTCTCCCAGAGAACAGGACAGTGGATACGACACATCCAGCGAGATTTCTATTCCTGAGCAAATATATATTGGGGTTCAAGAACACCTGACCACCAAATTTGCCAGCCCTATGACCTTCCGGAAGTACCGCCTCATGCCATATACAACATTCCAGATATCCCTGAATTACCTCAGCTTAATTTTTATCACGAAGATGATGAAAGCCAAAATCAAGTCTGTAACGCTACAAATTGCGCCGTGACAACATCAGATAATTTTTATCCATCGTATTGTATGCTAGAACCAAACCATGTCGAATTAGACTCAATGGGATATAGTACCAATGACATTTTTACGTCGGTGATATTAGACACCCTGTCTATTTAAAGCTGTTCATCCCGATAGGGCAATCAGGGAAATTGCTGTAGAATGGGCTTTGGCCCTTGGAACTCAGTTATTCAGATGCCTAGTTTTTGTGCTTAACGTGTTGTTGAAGTTTTGTATATATGTATATAAACCTTGTATTTATTTTTTGGTCCAATTAAAAGGCCATAACATATCAATTGTTCGCTGTAGTTATTATTTCCAGTTCGATATATCAATGCCGGTTCTGACGCAGTTGTTTCTAATTCGTGTTAAAATCAAAAACACTGCGTGCTATTAAATTATTCGTATTGTGGTTCGAAACCCTTCAATATTTCGCTACCTACGCATTCTCGGCCAGTCATATAGACAATGCGGAAAAACTTTCGCGGTCTGAACCACACTTTCGGAGCATTGGCCCCTGTCTAATTTCCAAATAATGGAGACAGTCCGTCTTTCACCCCATGAGAAATCTTTTAACATATTTAACGGCTGATATCTATAGTATCATGCCATTACGAATTGTGCTTTCAGTTCGCCCATAGCATGGCCTGGGCTAAAGAAGTTAGCTTTTCAACTGCCGCATTTTTGAATTTTATCTCATGTACTTGTAAGTTGTGTGAGTCAAGGGTCCAATTTGATTCCCCATATCGGGATGCCCGATTCCTATCTGACCATGCATTTGTACGGAATTTGTGGCCCAAGATGACGTGAAACGCACAAATTTCAAATGAACTTGTGGAAAATGTGTTACTTCAACAGTATATTACTCTATGGAACAGAATAGTTCGATTTTGACCTAGACTAATGGGGGACATCTACATACTAACTATCGAATCAGACTCTGTGATAGCCGCTTCCAGTTTGTCAATTTTGGCCCAGCTAACCATTCGACTTACGAAACTAGCACTTCCGGTTTATCTTCTGGTCCTACATGTATTCTGCGAGCCTCACATTACGTCCCCTTATCATGTATTCCTGAAATGAAAGCGTCAACGAAATTATTGTCTATGTTTTAACATATCCGGATATCGGATAGACAAATCAACAGAATTGGAAATTAAAAGGGATAATACTTATTTCTATACAGTTGCTGAGAAAGCATTGGATTGTAAAATTCTGCAAAAATTACAATAGCCTATGAAAACCGATTACCTTTCTAAATACATGATAAAAATTAACATAAAAATATCGGTAAACGTTTCAGTTCGGATCAGTTAAATTTATCACATGGTGATGTTGTGAAGGTTAAATGGATGTGAAACCAATTAAACTTTACAGAAACTCTATGACTGACTGGATTTTCTTTAATTTACTCCATAGACCAATGACAATCCCGAACTTCTGTTTGAAAAATTGGGTTGACCAATCAAGTGCATTAGAAATGGTATCCCTGGTGCGCTATTGTCTCTAAAAAACTGCAGATGAATTAGTCGTTGCTAAGCAATCAGAATAATAATAAGGTCATGATTGCAACAAAAGAAATTGGAGACATCGTCTGATGGTGTGTTAACCCTTATCATTATTTGAAGTGTATATCATTTTAAATACTTTTGTCAAGTCTACAGAAACAATGAAAGAAAACTCATTCTCCATAACACAGGGTTATTTTATATGGATATTAACTTCTTTTAATGCTCTGGCGCTGACGCTTCGTCTCTCGCCAATGTCAAGGCACTCTCCAAACTTTTGCAAAGCTAATGAAAAATATTCTATTGTAGAAATACATTCTCCGTAAGTTGATTTAAACTTTGGGAGTTCCATACGCCATAAGAGGTCCCAAATTAACTTTGAGAAGTTGGAAGTCTCTCGAACGAAACGTCAGATCCGGAACAATTAAAAATGTTCTTATCCATACAATATATTTGTGTTACACACGCCGAATTCTATATGCCTATCAAAGAGGTACATCTGTATAATTGTGAACAGCTAGCCGCGAGACATAAAAAATGCATTAACCCTACCAGGCCTGGGCGATATTGTTTCTATCATAGGGAGCGGGTGATTTAGCGGCGCTAAATATTTTTCATTCACCCTTTTCATCCACCAACCACCAACTGCTCTTTTACAACAACATATATATGGATAAATTTATAGCTGAAATGTAAACAGCTTGATTGATGGCGTCACATGATCGTCATCTAATCGGAAATTAATCTCGGTCGAGTTTCAAAAAGGATATGTGACGTTTATATACGAAAAACTCCTTTGTGTTTGATGGTAATAATGCCGATTTTTTTCCCCCACTCCAAACCCTGCCATATAATATTTTCTTGAAGTTTACATACTGAAATATCCCCATCCAAAAAAATTGAGATGTTCAGTTGCATAAAGGTGGAGATATGATTGATCAAAATGTGCTCCCGAGCTTATTTTGGTATTTCTGGGCATTTTCATGAAGGGTTTTCTCCTGTAGCAAAAATATGACACCTCAAACCAAAACTATTCGTGGCTCTTTCCAATAAAAAAACTTCCTAATATATTGTGTGACAAAATTATTCTGGTTTGAGGTGTCATATTTTTGCTATAAGAGAAAATCCTCACTGGAAATACCTCAAAAATACCAAATCAGCCCGAGGAGCACATTTTGATCAATATTATCTCCATTTTTATACAACGGAACATCGCAGTTTCTTCGAGGCTGATATTTCAGTATGTAAACTTCTAGAAAAACCTGATTTGGCAGGTTTTGGATTGAAACGAAAATTTAGCGTGATTACCATCACACACAAGGGAGTTATTCCCGTATTGTCGT